>LUCH01000850.1:0-34185 GCA_013368495.1 Paragonimus heterotremus | reverse complement strand
TTTGAGCGTAAGCTTACTAATAAATATTCACCCACCCGAGATTTTATAAGCAAATTCCAGTGCACAATTTTGGGCAATACTGTTAGGTCTTCCAAAAGCTAAACTTGAACCGCCATTCTGTCCTGAATTATGGATAGATAAGCAATTGGTGTGCAGAACTTCCGTACACAATATTTAGGAGTTTGCGGTCTACTGTGAGGTTGCTGGCTTTGAAGTTAACACGCTAGTCTCACAAACAAGAGGGTCGGAGTGTAAACTCCGGTCCGGACAAGATTATGCTCTGCTGATGAGCTCCAGTAAGAAGGAAACTCGAGTCTATTGCTTTATTTCGAAGTGGGCTAGTCGAAATGTTCATTTGAATGCGAAGGCTGCGATGGAGTGTCGGTGATATTCAGTTTTGAAATAATCTAAATCTCTTAACCTTCACCAACCTGCGAATGTCAAAAAATTCCTTCCGGAAGGTTTTTGGTACAAGGTTAAGCTGAAATTCGCTACATCTCAGGTGAGCCGACTGTTACCACTGCTTCTTGAACATTCATCTATTTCTTCCTCGTGGTCTGATGATTTAACCTAATGTTGCTAAATGCATCTCCAGCTAACAGGCCTACCCACAGTGCCCGCTAATGCTATTCACACGGCAAAAATGTGTTGTACAATGTTTTAGAAGATTTCCTTTTGGATAAATCGCGTGATATCAAACATTTCCGTTAGACACCTTGTTTCAAAAGAGGGTTCCGCCGAGTGAAGCTATTATACAGGATGACTAGTATTTGATTAACTTGAGAGCAGAACATTTAATCGGGTGATGCTTTGATAATGGACAACTCTACTGTGTGTAGAAAATTGCTAACAACTATACAGTTCTCAATATGCCATGAGCAACACTTGAGTGTTTGGACAATTCACAGTTTGTTGCCGATCATCGGATGTGTGTGGATTAAACTTCAACAAATGGTTGTCCGCCACGATTTCACCAATCAAAAACGGAAATTGTGTTGGAGAATAATTATTATTCTAAGTAAACCACTTTACCACGCATACTAAATAAATTTTAGATCCCATTGATGGGATGAACATGTACTAACTGAACGTCTTCATGCGTATGATTTCAGGTTGACGGAAATGAAGCTTGTCCTGAAGATGACGCTTTCGTGAGCTAGTCAAGACTCGGATGATTGTCAGTTGGCTGACGATAATACGATGGAAACTTATCACAACGATCAATGAGACTTCTCCGTTTGGAGGAATTTCATTTAGGGTCTTGCAAAGCATCGTATTTTGTATGATGTTCATTATCGATTCTAACGAAGTTCAGTTCTGCAGCAGATATAAACTATAAATTCCGCACGCACTAAACAAAAATATGTCTTCTTTGACTAAACAGCTCTTAACCTCTCAACCGTACTATCTACTGTGCATCCCACTATCTACTAATGCATTTCCCCTATACCGACGGCCCAGTAACGGTGCCCATAAGAAGAAAACATAACTTTCTAAATTATAAACAAGACGAACCAGTCGGTACCTGGTTGTATGTTGGTCATTTAATGTAGATTGTCACTTGAAATATGTGGTTTATTGCAAGCCTGAAGTCAATAGATCTTCCTGGGGCAGAGAACCAATCGTTCATTTTCACCTGGTTTTGATTACGACTGCCTTTTATGGTTTTCTTTTGAGAAAGCTAGTCATTTTTACTGTAAAATCCATCACCTAACTAACCGTTAAAACTGCCTTTAACGTTTTTTAAAAAAATTTCAGTCATCTGTGTTTTCGAGGTTATATTTGGCAGAAGTACGACCAATAGAGCCAGATGCAACTGAACTTTCTGTGTAGTTGTTAACTCGTGTGACTAACTCCCGTAATTTTCGGTGAATTTTAATGCATGTGTGAGTAGTGGACATGTGATAAAACAACTCGGTTCAAGGATGATCGTCAGAATTGTTTGCAAGAAGTAGAATTGCATGCCGCGAAGGTCGTTTACAGTGTGGTCAAATTAGACATCGTGAATGCTTACAAACAATGAAGGGTCAATAGGGGGATTCAGGAACAGATTCGTTGGTCGTATGCCTGGAGTCAATCGAAGTTATACAGTGGAACTGTTTTTGGATATAACGTTTTCGTGTTCACTTAATCAGCAGCTGTAATTGTAAGCGTGGTGCATGAAGATTCAGTTTTGTCTAGTACTGAAGATATTTATATGATGTTCAAGTCCTAAACTTATCAACCAAAATCATTGGTTCGATTCCCCAGTCACCATTTCGCAACCTATATTCACTGGTTCTTCAAATGTCACCATGGTCACTCATCTAAATTATGCCCGCTGGCTAATAAACGTGCATATTTAATGGGATTTTACTTTTTACATGTCGTGGTTTTTCATCTTTACTTGTCTGTACTCCAAAACATGATATAACCTTTCCGACTTCTACTATCTCAAAGCTCAATTTATTATGAGTACTTAGCAGTTTGATCGATCTTTTGTTTGACCTAGTCGCTCACAACATAAACAGGACTTTTCAGTTAATTCGAAGCAACTGACCTCCCTGAAGCAACTTGGCAATGAGTCAGTTGACAGTTTGGATGTTATGTTGATTGTTATACTGTATTATCTTTCGGAGTGAACAGGAGCGTTGTTGTTCTTCTGTTACTATACTCTTACTGATTGGTATGATATAACTCGGTCACACAGATTGTGAGGTTAACTTAATGTCGGCTGACACGCCCATCACTTCAGTCATAAGGGGCGTAGTAAATATTGCTGTCCGAACAACGGCATACGCTACGGATGAGATCTTACAAAGGAAGAACTGGACCGATTGCTTCCTTTCTAACTAAACTGGTCAAAAAGCTTACCCAGTTTCGTACATGATCAAGTTCATACGGACGCTAACTGTCAGTTCTCCTCACGAGAATTCAAATAGATCCTATTTACATCATGTACTGACCACTAAGAGGGTTATTAAGAAACCATCGATGTCAGTCAACCCCAATTTCTTCTGACTTCTGGGATGTAGTTGAAGATGCATGACCGAAGAAAAACCTCGAACGGTTTATAAGGCAGAAGGTCTGACAGAAACAATTTGGGGTGCATTATATTCGACATGTTAACTCCATACAGTGAATGACTGGCAAATCAACGCTATCCTTGGTCATATTGACTCATGTATCATCCTGTTTGAATCAGCTGTTGCGTTGCAACTATTGTCGCCGACTGTGAAGTTAACAAAGAACATTCGAAAATCAGACTGTACAGCCTCGTCTCCAGCCCATGCTGACGACTGTTAACTAGACACCATTTCTTCTCACTTGGTGAGTACTTATAGGTCAGGATGGACGGGGATAGATGAGTTATGTGAAACAGAATACTTACGGGCAAACATTAATTTGAGGTAGCAGAAGGAATGCAATAATGGGTAAACGATCCTCTTGGAATCAACGATAGATAACCGGACAGTACCGCATAATTTGTAACAGGAAAACAGTAGTCATACGAAGCAATGTATCAGTATCAGTTTCAGTTATCCATAAAGCACACTACAAATAAAAAAATGGTTTGCAACAATTCAGGTTCCAGGGCTAAAAGCCGTTCTGGGAACTTCCATCTGCGACAAGTAAACTGGATCACCAGCTCCGATAACGAATGTTCCAAACTCCAAGAAAATCACTGACTTAGCTTGTTATCTATGAGTACACAAGTTGATTGATGGAGTAAATAAAAACTTACAACGAAGTTCTCAAACGGATCACTTTATATCACGGCTTTGAAGAGACAAACGACTCTTTGTGTAACTGACTGTTCAGGTACTAAAGCAACTGAAGAAAGAACAGTCATGACTACTTTTTGTATTTTCCAGTAGACTTTTGTGCGATGGCAAATGCCTCAGCGTTTGGAAGTCGAAACTTTAAATCAGAGATAATAATTTAAACAAACCGGCCAATTGTGTGCAGATTGTAATGCTTTTGCCTGTCACAGGAATAGTAGTTTTTTGCACAATCTTCCCAATCCGAAGGGATACAACATGCGTAAGCGACCCAGTCGCTCCCCGAGAATGGTAACCAAGTGGATTTGTAAAGAAAACCGTAAGACAGAGACAACAACTCAGTCTTCTTAGCGAAGTGTGAAGTATGATTCCTAATTTACATAGTTTGAAGTCTGTCTCAATAAACATTGTTTTGTTTTCGAGTTCGATGGTCTCTGATTACTGACGGTTAGGTGTTGTTGTGTCGTCAACTTCTGTACCAAAATTGATGTTATTTATTTGCTTAGTGTTCCCAAGGTTGTCAAACTCTCTTTACGACATTAATACTTGACCATACCAACATCCGAAACACTGTAGACAGTAAAACTCTCAATGAGAAACTGAGGAGCAATCTGCAAGCACTTTACTCCTGAAATTCAGACATCCGACTGTCTTTGTTTACGGTTGGAAGCTAGCTTATATACTTTCATCAGGTTCGTCGTACAGGGTACTTTCTTGAAGAGGAGAATTTTCGCTCACGACTGCGGAGAGTGACTGTTTCAGATCCTCTAAATTTGACTTAGAACTGTGTTGAGCTGGTAAAGAAAACGAATTTAATGCTTCTTATTAAACTCAAACACGTTGAAAACGCTCAAAGTACTCTGGCAAGTGACTCCTCAGCTTCATACACACATCCATAATAGCGAAATTTATTCCAGTAGGCTTGAATAAGTGTTCTTATTGCGACGATTCCGAAACGTACGTTTAATTCAACTGAAGCAAAAGATGAAGTTTCTCGTGTACAGCTGATGTAAAGTCTTGATGAACTTTACAACAAAGTATCAAGTGTGACTGGTTGAGAAGACGTATATTTGTTCGACAAACGAATGGGGTTTGCTCATCGTTCGGCTCACGTTGTTTATTGCTTGATAAAATCAGCACTAGCCTGTTTGGATTTTTCGTCAGGAGTAGGACAATCTTAAAATGTATTGCAACATGGTGGAAAGATTTGTAAAACTTGCTGTTCTCGTACTAGCTTGAGCAACTTTCTGTTTGGGTGAAAGAGTGGTTACCAATTATACTGTTCTTCGATGGCAGCATTATCAGACTGGTTCGCGTTTTTGAAGCTGAGCATTTGTCTAAACGAAATCTTCTGTGCACCCCGGCATTCAGTTTGAACAACTAATTTCACAGATCAAGTGTCGAGGGACTCGTTTAATATCAGACAGAAGGATAGGTTTTCATTTTCAACAAAAATGTGACCATTCATGTACGATTGCAAACAATATGCAGTGAACAGGTTATTGCACTGAGTCTTCCAGAACTGTTGTTGCGGAATGTCAAAGACCACTGTATACCGTACCGGGTTTTGATCCGAATGAAGCACAAATTACTATTCTATAAATTTTGAGCTCTGAAGTTGTGCAGTTTTAGTTTAAGAGAAATTCAAAGCAAAGTATTTACAGGGCAGTCATTTTTGTTTTAAAACTATTCTGATCGTAACCGGTCGGCAAACGGTAAGATGTAAGTAAGAACAGTATCATTAAATGTTGACCTTGATGTTCGCTTCGAAACCCGTAAATCAAATGAAGTTTGCTCAGGGCGTTTCATCTACGACTAACAGATGTATGTGAGACCTGACGGCTACCACTAGGGTCTCGATGACGATCAATCAAAGGTTTCACATTCCGAATTATAAACGAACTGACACTTCAAAATAAAAGGAGCTAATTGTGATTCATTAATATGGAGGAAATTCGCCAATACCTCTTTGTGTGCACTGAGGTTTGAATTCGAGGCAACATGGTTCTAAAGTTTGTGAAGACAACTACCTTGCTAGACCTCACACTGGGCCTGAACAATCAGTCACTTGACAGGCGTGTGTAAACTTCGTCAGAACTGGTCATTTGCAAGAGTTTTATAATTGGACCAGACAAACTATCCTCTCAGATTTTCTGAATCTTTATATAAAAATGACCATCAACCACAATTGTTCGCAGCTGTCACATTACCATAGACCAGCCAGTAGGCCTTTTTCTTGAAGGAGCATTAGATTCGAGGTTTGCTCCTGTTAGATTTCTTTAGTAGTGCAGTTCTTTGCCACGGCGTGGACTAGAACTCCGGCGATGCTTTCCTGAGGCAGCCGTGTTGCGCCATGTACAACAAATTGGGCAAGACTATAAACTGTGAATCACATTCGTTTGTGAGTGATGCTGTGATTGCTCCTTCATCTCGATAGGAGATATGACAACTGTTCTGCTAACTGTAATCGATAACCCCTCGAACGGAACTTGTCTCCAAGTTGAAATCACAAAATCATTAAATTGCTGAGTGATATTTCGACTACTGATAAATGGTCATCGTGCCTGGTGTGAAGTCAATGACGTAGTGGTTAACACGGTTGCCTCAGAGAAGACTGGTGTAAGTTTTAGTCCCGCCCGTGACAAAGATGTGCACTACTGACGGGGTCTAATGAAATCAAAGCTCGAGTCTAGTGCTTATTTTCGGAAGAGGCTGGCTGAATAATCTGTGGGATTGCGACATAGGTGACCATTTGTGGATGATGTTCAGTTTATATGAAACAATCTCTCAACCTTTTCTGCTGATCTTCAGTATGTTTGTTGCCAAATATCCGAAATTGACATATTAGCCTTTGTTAAAGCAATTGCTACCCCTCATAAAGTGATGTTTTTTGCATACAAGAGGTTCACGGTGACAGATAAGTTGTCGTGGCAATTGATAACCTGATAACCTGAGTGTACATGGCTCATCCATCACCATATCTCAAAATCCTGTTCATATTTCGGCGGAAATGTATTTGCGCAATTGTGTTAGTTTCGTACATGGCAAATACGTCAGATGCGACAAGTCTTTCAGACTGCGAAAAAATATCATATGGCAGCAATATAAAACATGTCAGCTGGAAACCCGGTATGTGTACCTAACTAAGACCTATCGTGTTATGAATCACAGTTTATACACTTATTTCAAACAACTGCTTTGTCGATGCAATTTTACCCCTAGGCTAAACTTTTTGTCACAAATAATCATTTGGTAAGAAAGGTCGAGACTACACAATGTTACGGTTGACTTCACATTGTTCATAAAAAAACAGTAGTACACTCCCCCTCATTCTCCTCTCACCAGTAACCCTACTTACCCCTGCCTTTAGTCCTGAAGTTCACGATAACCTAACACATGAACTCTTGAACTAGAGAAACACGTCAATAGCTTTGAAGAACTTAACATAATCTATCCATATAAGCCGTGTATGTAATCGCTACGACCTTATTTTGCACTCGATTTCATGCCTTGCTCAAATTAAACAAGTTGCTGAACTTATTTATTTCTACACCGACTTTTCTTATATATATATTTTTTTTCAAGCAGGTAGTTAAAAAACAAGATCTACTTTCCTGTAACCAACATTAATGCTTACTGATTTTGGATTGGCGATTTGGTCGGTTCAAATTAACATTTTTCACGAATAACCATAACTTTTGTTATCATCATACTCGAACATGACTATTGTAAAAGTTCATCAGAACTGAATATTTTTTCCACCATCAGGGTTTGAAGTGCTATTACGCATTTAAGTAGAAGCCGTGTAGACCACTACGCCACTGATCTCATAATGAGGAGGACAAGACTGTCGCACATAACTGCTCAGACGCACTCCCTTATGATTAGTACACATCAATGAGCAGTACATTCAATAAACAACTGCCATCCTATATTCATGTCATTTATTATTCCCTTGATCTGAACTATGTTTTCGTCAAACGGAACAATTGGTCGGCCATTCAGCTGATTTGATATGATCTGTAGATTTATAGCTTGGTAGTAAATTAAAAAAGTCGTGGTCGTCTGCCACAGTATCTTCTTGTATCTTGTTATTGTCAACGGAGATAAGAAACCTTGGTTTGCCAGCTCACTTTCGCTGGGGATTGGAAGTGAAAATTGCGTAGCATTACGAATGGACTCTAAACTGTCTGTCTTAACTCAAGTAGTAGTATCAGTAGTAATCTGAAACATTACTGATAATGTATTCGCTGTTTCGCTTTGTATCGCGGAAGCACATTGCTTAATTGTCACTCACACAACGATTAAATCACGCAGGCAGCGCTGGTTTGAAGATGACTGTCATGAAACAACTTATGGTCGCAGGAAAATTATCACAACATGGTGGACAGTTAGGGTTGGTCTGTAATGGGATCTCCTATGATCAGTATGTTACCGATAAAAGTTTATACTGAATCAGTAGATAGTACCCACTGTGAACTCAAGTGTGCGGTAATCAACATGCTGGCTTGTAGCCATGTGAATTGCAATCGAACCTCCACTTTTTATACGTAGATACGGCACGTTTTTACCATTCGTTACAAACGTTGCTTTCTGCCATGTAACTTTCACGGTCGCATACGAATCGAGTATAGTCGGAATGCCCAAACGAGGATAGAATAGATGCAGCCCCAACCCACAACATGACGTGTAACCAGAAAATACCGTGGCGCAGATAAAATGTAGAAGCTTTCCATCAAAAAGACGAATTCGGATAAAGATACAACTCGGCGCTACGCAACCGTGACTGTCATTATTAAATGGGTACCATACCAGGTATAATTCATCAGTGAAGGATTCACGGGCACTTAGTTAGAGTGTTGCAAATATGCACTCATCAAATTCGTATTCAGTTGAACCCGGCATGTTTTAGAAATAAACTTCTCTCCTGATATACAAATTTTGATGATAATTATGGGATGTCCAGCTTCAATAAATTCAGCTTTGAAGGGTGGACAAATGAGAAGAGTTTGACCGTTTTAGTCAGCCCTAAGTTCAGGGAATTCACCATACACGGAATGTCGTACTCTCTGGATACATCGTCGAAATGCAGTCGTGTTTCGAAAGGAGGACCAAGCGGTTTCAGATAAACCAGCTGTTTGAATGTACTATTAGCAGGTGTTCGGGCAATATGTTTTTGAAAACATTTAGCGATAGATTTTAGTGCATTTAAAGTGACTGAGTGTGCTGGTAATCTGGGATGAAAATGTCAATATTCAGTTATTAAAATTACCATAGAAAAACGTGTCCTATTTACCATTCCTTTCCGTACAAATGTTTTATACTCTAACAATTAGCAAAACGGTGTAATACTAGATGTTACGCAAGGAAAAGTAGCTATTTTTAGAAAGTAAAATGTAAGTTTTTTGGTAGTTCACAAATGTTACATGATATAGCCAGTGAGCTTAAAACATGTACGAGAAAACTGTATAATCGCATCAAAAAAATTTGGGAAACGAGACTGGAAGCATATGAAATATCATTTGTACGTTACATGTCGAGGGTGTCCTTAGGCTTTTTTTGAAATTTTCAAGTAGATTTCCTCCCAGCGCCTTCCAGGGAAACTCTAGTCTAAATGGCCTTGAATGCATTGTTGATGATCATGTTGGTGATAAAGATGTTAACGACAATGTCATTGATGACGATGGTCATACTGATGGTAATGATGAAATATTTTTATTTAGTTAATTAGCGGAAGCTTTTAGTAAAACATGAGAAACTAAATTAGCCGCACTGTGCGTTAAGAATTATGCCTCTAGAAGCGAAATATTTTAACACTGTTGCAGGTGTGCTATATTACGGGCTAATTCGATGGTATAAAACATGCAGACGACCACATGCTTCTGACAGTTCGCTTTTCGGCAGGTTCATGTACATATAGTTGTCTTGCTGTTTATCGCAGAGAAACTAGTCTACTGACTGTTTACTTGGCAATACCTTCAACGACATGTTTCATTACTTTTGTTCATTAGGTGAATCATGTGGGTCGACTGTTATTTCAGAATTACCTGGTGCGTTTTAGAAATTTAAAACGTGGGAATCAACAAAACGTTGGATAGATGAGCCTGAATGATTCAAAATTACAGTAGTTGACTGTTGGCGATTGCAATGTAGATGTATATGATGGCAGATAATGTCTTTGATTAAAAACACATAGATCCATCAAAAAAGCCTTGGCGGAATCTTCATTAGTGGACCAATTGAAGGCTCTGGAATAGTCTCTGCGAGTAATAGCGACTGCATGGTGAAACCTAATTTCATTCTAGCATGTCAAACAATCCTAATGAATCACGTCGAAATGCAGTGGGCTGATGACGGACAAAAGGTTTCGGGAAGATTGTGATCAACTGCCTTCACAAGGTTCTCATCCACACTATCAGTACGGGTCGTCCCAAATTCAGCAAAACCCAACTAGCTATTTCATCCAAACCTTGACATAAAGAATCCCTCTCCAGGGTATGTAAGCTAAGTAATCAGTAAAACTGTTTGAACCCGTTGTAGACGCATTACGTTTGTTTTCTCTAACTGCATCCAGAACACTAACTATTCAATAGAGTCACGGTTCTTAGACATAGCTTTCTTATCTAAAAACTGACCATAAATTGACAGTTTCACGCTATCCGTGAATGTGGTTCTGAGACCAACTTCAATGCTTTTTTGTTTTTGCTAGAAACAAAAGACCGTCTTGTTCGAGACACAGCTGAGGGACAAAAACGGCGTGTTTCTATGACGCCTAAATACCTTTGCGATGTGTTTCTCCTTCAGATATCTGTCAAGTGATATACTCACTAACAATCTTGAATTAATCGTGTTTCATCAACAGCCATTGGAGTCATTGTTGTCAGTATGTTGGAAACATATCACCATCACTAGCCCCGATATCAATAAGTACACAAAACTCCACACGTTTATTCTCGCCCACCAGACTCTCAGCTTTATATTCGGGGAAGAGATCGAAAGCCAGCACATCTCTTTGATGTTACTTCATGCTGCCGAAGAGACGGCACTACTCAACACAGTAAATTCCGGAATGCTACCTTGGCAAGTCATTGCACAAACTTTGACAGTTTTACGTCTTTGAACGTAAAAAAGAATGTCTTCTGTTGTTAACTGTTATAACATCAAATACTTGTTCATCTAATGAGCTAGACATCAAGCATAAACCCATTGGGACCATGCTTCTTCACATAGGTTAACTAGGACGATTGGGTGCTAGGAATTTAGGCGGACTATTATCTAAACCTGAAGCGCAATATGTGGGCAAAAGACTCAGGTTTTCCAGAATGACGTGCAACGTTGACGATGTCGAAGAACGGTTTTCATAAACAAACACAACCGGACACTAAGCAGTAACTAGATCAAAACTAAATTTCATTTGCAAGCTACCGCATTTCAAGTTATTCGGTTCCATAACAAACAGGGGTTGTCATTTCATGGCACACGTTATTCCAATCAAGCATCACAACAGCCTTTGAAACGAAAGTGAGAACGCCATGCGTGTTAGTTAGGATGCAATGAAACATTATCTGTTAATAGCGTTGTCTTCCATCATCTGGTGGAAAGTGAGCGTCAGGTAAACACTGATCGGTTCTTACAAGCTTTCCTCTACATACTAAGTAACCCATTTGAGACCGTCTGAACGAGGGCAGAGCACTGTTTGAAGATTACCGGATTCGGACTGCTCACCCTAAGGCCATGCAACGGAAAGTAAACTGTTCAGGTATTGCATATACCACAGCTTCAATTCAGTTGAAGTTATGGTTCGTCTTCTGGTGTGAAGTAAATAAACATTCAGTTAATCTTCAACTGACAGAACGGTAACCCATTTTCACCGTGACAAGTCAGATCGATATCTCGGTCTAATTATGTCGCCGATATTGTATCGGGCTTGACTGACTGCATTCTTGTTGTCATAGTCCGCATAAAAGAAAACTGAAGGCATATCATCCATCAGTCTTGCTAGATCGGTATTTGTGATTAATCCACCCAAAAAGGCTCATTTCCACCGTAATTGTACTGCAAGGTGGAAATTGACCTTCTGACTTATCTGGGTCATCTTCATTGCTCAGTTGTTTTTAGAATGGTTTGGATAAAAGTTTTAAACAAGGGTAACTACCTGTTCTTGTATAAGATTGACTACATGGGCATATCACCTTGAAAAACTTTGGAAATTTTCACACCCAAATTGCTTTATACCTTTTGTATCGGGCAGTTTCACTGCCACTCTTGTCACCACGTTCAGGTTATGTAGGGTTTCCGTTTATTGAAGATAATACAAGAAAATGTTCCAAAAAACCTTTGTTTGTAATCACTGATATGTCTTAAAACTAAATTGCTGTGAATTCCCCGTTTGAATTGGGCTACTTTAACGTGAAGCCTTCATCCTTTTAAATCGTACGAGCCTATCGTTATCGCTCTTAAGCACCTGTCCTGTTGTTTTAATGTTTGAAATCATGAAGTTGACCAACAAACAGTTACACGCAAACTAATTAGGTTTACTTAATACTTGGTGTTTTTGGGCGTATCTAGTCTCTGTTTGTGTTTATATTTATCATGCACATTACTGATATGTTTTACGTTTGCGACTTATGAGAGTAAACGAAATGTTAGCATATCGCTATATGTCTCCTACTAATCTGATGAAGCTAATTATACCCAACTTTAGAAACAGAACATTCTGTTGAAAGATCGCATTATTATTACGAGCGAATAATTACATTGTTATATTGTCTTCTTTTCAACCGTTATATTGTTAAAAATAAGTAATCTGAGAAATTGGGTGCCACCCACAACTGGCCACAGACTTCCTATGCATTCGGGCCTTTCATCCGGTGTTCCTTGAAAATATTGCCAGAATTAGCGTTTGTCAACGTTAGAGCTTATGGATGGTGCGTATGCTTGTTGATGATGGTCCTGATGGCCAAGGTGTCGCGTAATTTACACCGTGCACGATGAAAATATCACAGAAGAATTTTCAGTCGGTTTGTGACTAATTTTCAGATTGCGTGATCAAGTGGAGTGGAGAGACAACATTTGTTATTCTAACAGTTGATTACTCTACCACTATAATTTCCTGTAATATGAAATTGGATAATTCATACGACTTGAGGGCGATAGACTTGAAACCAAATCGTTTTTTTAGTGCATTGCCAAATGGTAATATTTCACTTGTTTAACTTCGGTAGGATTCATGTGTATCCCACGTGCATTTGCATTCTTTGGTTCCCCATACCGACATAAACGACAGTGGATGTGAAGGGGGTCAAGTTACTCATACCATATGATAAACTTTTATTCAAAAGTAAAAAATATGTATTTGGTGGAAATATTGGAGTATATTTTTATGAACATGTATCATCTTGATAGGCTTTTTTTCCATATATTCAATTCTATCCACGAAATCTTTCTAGTGGAAATTGGTTACGTGATCAGAGGAAACGATTACACAACTAGGGCTGTAGAAGGATGAACAATGCAACGAGATCTCCAATGAGACAAGCAACTAAAATCTCAAAAACGTTTACTTACTGTTATCATAGTTAAGCATCTGATAGTCCTTTATTGTAACACGCGACTGCTGTGTTTCTTCCTCACAAAAGGAAGAGATCTATTTTTCCCATATGTTTCAAGCGTACGGTCTAGGGCATACGGTAGATTGGCTACGTACTCAAATAGTGCTTCATACTGATATGTGGTGGAAATAGACGTTGTGTAAAACAGAATTGTCAAATGAGACTTTTTCATTAGCTATTTCGTAATCGTTTTGATCATTTTGTTAAGTTTTAGCTTTGCTTGAACAGCATTAAGAATAATCACCTAACAGTCATTTGGGAAATAGTTCAGCCTGTTTGTACCATTGTTATAAGTTAGCTAACCTCAAGTTAAATATTCTTAACACCAGCTGAATTTAACTGTCTCATTGACATTCCGATAAAATTCATTTGCTATAACAGTATACAAGATTCACCACCGAAAACAAGACTCTGACGTTATCTACGATGGCAATTAGCTTTCGGGTTCACACTGCTGACGAACGGTGGTCTAATTAGTAAACTTAACTCAGTGATTCTGCTAAACACTGGGGTTTATAGAAGCTATAAAATTCATGAAGAAGGGCAATGGTACATTGGGAAAAAGTTGTGTAACCTTTGACCAACAATCTGAAGGTATCGGATAGATCAACCAGTGCTTGAGAACAAATACAGAAAGCAGTGAAATGTAGTCAAAATATATAATGTACTTGCCTTTCTGATACATCTTTTTGAAATCGAAGACAAGTTGAAGAAATATCTGGAAGGTAAGTATTCTAGTACTATCAAACTTCTCTTAAGTGAGATATTTGTGATATGGATCATGTTGACGACCTTGTCCTGAGCTGTAGCAACTCAAATACACCCAATGGGTTGCAAATATATACCCGTTAGTTCAGAACAGGCTTTGCTTCTAAAAATATACACCTCGGAACATGATGTGGTATCTTTCAGTCGGTTTCTTTCATTATGTTGCGTGCGATGTATGTCACTCTAAACCTTCTTTCGTCGGGCGATTGTGGCACATGAAACGCCAGTTAGGCAGTAAAGAAATATACTTGTTCGAGTCAGGAAATTTCAAGCATACAAACGTAGCGATCTCTCAGTGATGTTGCCATGGCAGAGGGAATACCGAGTTTATCGGTTTCTGCAGTAAATTGACTTATGGTTTGTGACCATGAGAGATTCGAATGACTTCTCACTAACACGTTTGTGTAATAGCATCTCCATGTGAAAAGCCCTGAACGAGTGAACAACGAAACCCGCATCTTCCCAGTGGTTAGTAATCAAGGAGGTCTACTTGAGTTGTTTAATTGAATGACCGGGTTACGTCTCACATAAAATCGTTGACGTATTTGGAGATATGATCTCTCATTATAAGAAGCTGATATCAATCAATTCCACTGATGTAATAACAATCGTAACTGCGAGAGTTCTGGTAAGTTTGTTATGAATTTGAAGGTTCTTGTGAAGTTGTTTCTATTAGATGGGAGTTTCACTGAAGTGGGTCAAAAAGGCGCTCACAAATGAAACCTCCATCCCAAACAACGAATGGACCACATAGCAATTTCTCGTTTGTAATACACCTCCAGTTACGTCGATTTAACTGAACCGTGAAATATCTGTGAATTTGTCGTTTTATGTTTCTTACGACAATAAATGAACCGCTTGAGATAATAATTCGGGGCTCAAGTATGGCAACCAAACTTCAATTCAGGATCCGTGTGTCAGCCGCACATACGGTTCACGCTGCACGAAGCAGGTATCTCAAGTGACGGAGTTTTTGGAATTGATGGACTGTTTTGCTATGAACATACTGTTGATCCTAGGCAGATTATTGATCTACATACCGAGAACAACCGTCAGTGCATTTGACAGACTGGCCGCTGTCATCTCTAATCAGAAATGATCATCCAACGTCGTTTTTACAGTAGAATATTCTGAAGTGCAGGCGAGAAAAGCAATGCTGTCACAGATATGTAAAAGATGAAAACGTCTTATAAAGCAAGTGATGACATGTTGTTTTCAATTCACTACATGCAAGTCAATTGCGTGCGGAAGCAATTGATGCTGACATTTCTGTCGCCAAGAATGTGTTTACTTGCGGAGTGGTATTTTGATGGATTTATATATTTTGCTTACAGCCTAGTGTAGTGAGGAGGAGCGATCGTACTATACTAGACCACTGCTATTCACTAGTGGGGCCAGAGCATAGATTTTGACATTGAAGTAGCCGCAAGAAAAATGCGAGAAGAAATATCGAAATGCAACATAGCATAAAATGGTTTTTGGTATGTAAAGGAACTGACCATTGGCGTCTGTGGCAGCCGTGACGTTCTGGGCCCAGTACCGTATGAAGATGACTGTTTTGTTTGTTGTCACGGGAAAACGCATAACGTGTACGTTTCCTGAGTGAACAACCATTGCACCATTCGTGTTTCTGGCTCACAACACTAATTTGGATTCTCTAGTTCTACTCAATGCGTTTCGTAATTGTTACATACGATGGGAGCATAAAAAAATAGTATTACTATTTAACAAGCTCAAATGGAATAAGTCACGATGCATATGTTTAATAAGCCTTCCCACAGCATTATGTGCAATAATTCTCCTAAATATATTGTGACCCGTGAAGTAGATAAGCGGTAAAGCAGTCAGTGTATACAAATAATCACAAACCCTCAGTTGATAGAAATTTCTGAGTAACGGCTCACACAAAAAGGACTAGGCCCATATTTTTCCTTGTACTTCGTCGAGATTTGCGCCCACGTCTTATCATAATGTGAGGCAAGTAAAGTGTATAAAAGAGGCGGAATTCACCCTAATGATTTGTAGACTCTGACGCCAGTGAAGCAAGCTCTTTCTGGTTTCGTTTAAGATGGAACTTCGTGATTACTTAAATGAATGAGAGAGTCGTGAGCAACTGCGTTTCCGAACTTGCAATTACACAGTGGGTTTACTTTTCTGCTGATCAGTTCCATCTGCAAGTCAAACCTTGTCGGTTTCGTTAAGTTTAGCTAAAAAGAACATATTGGACAAACCAAAAAAGTTGATAAACTCACGAATTCGCCTTCTATCGTATACGAAACGTTGTGAAGAAGTAGTGTTCGAGATCAAACGACGAGGGAAATTCAGCAACCGAATGAATGAAGCTAAACCACAAGTCTACGGTTGATCAACGGCAGTCGTCGTTTTTTTGTTGTCAATGTGCTACAGATTACGTTGGTCGCACGACCAGACACTTATCTGAACAGTCTAAGGTATATCATTCGACGTATTTTAGAGCCGATTGTCGTGAGTCAATTCTAGTGTCATTGTTGCTTCCTACATCTGAAGCAACTGTCGCGTTAACGTCACAAAGCATTTCAAAATGTTGGTCGGGTTGCCATAATTCAATCTGTGACAGTCTGCAAAATTGACGGCACTCAGGTAACTCAACTGTAATTCACGTTCTCACAGGAAATTTATACAGTCTTTGGCACTACTTTGGCTACAGATCAATCATAACCAGCCTAACCACACAAACATTTGAGTTTGATCACGTGGCTTAACATCAAGGCAATATACGACCCAGGTCTAACTACGATCTAACCAGATATACCCAGGCCAAGGGTTAGTTTTAATGTCGCTTGCTAACAATCACGTCTCTGACGTTGTGAACTGTTTCATATCTCGTTTTAGTGAGACCTCTGTAGTTGTATTGGTTTGAGAAAGAATTAGTGAAAACAACTGTTCATCGCATCGTTGCTTCTAGTTTGATAAGAATTCTGCAACAGAAGGTAAAGTTGAAGAAGGAATGAGTTGAAATTGAGGTACATAACACCAGGCGCATCCTTCAAAACACTTTATTCACCCATCTTTCTAGCAACAAACAAACAAATGACTAGAAGCGATAGTGAATGCTTGAATAGGACATCACTCTACCGGTAGGTGTTCGATGACCAAGGTGCATGTGGTGTCCACTTGATGTCTTGACTGCGTGCGCCAAGCCTTCTCCTGAAGTTGTCTACTGATGATGCAGTCACAACACACTTATGTGAATTGCATTTCAGTGGACATACTTTGATTTTCACTAAGCTCTGCCTGCAAGTAAATTAGGCAATTTGTTGCCTTCACTCTAGTGAGTTAGTTATCTCCCTTAGGCTTGTACACGTTTTATGGTGGAAAGTTGCAACTTTGGGAGATTCCATATGTACTGATCAGATTACCTGCATTTCAATGATACGCAGAAACGGGTTATCCGTCTAACAGGTGCAAAAATGCAGACGGAATCCTGGTGAATCGATTACTCGCATCTTAAACTTTAGGTACTCAGTTTCCTGTACATTTTTCCATTTGCCAACAGTCCCATGTCTATTTTATGCCATGGGTTCTGAGTTTGCTTTGAACCCAGAATTTCACCAATGTAGAAAGAAGACTTGTTACGTTATGATGCTGTTTCGTTCACTCTCATCAATCGTAAAAGTAAAACATGCAGGTTTTATACAACAGTCAATTAGAGATAGACAAGGCATTTGTGCCTGATGTTGTTTTCCAGATAGTCCAGCTAGAAAATCTCAATTCCGTACGTATGCGACTGCTAAATCACATTTGGTTTATGTCACCAGAAGTGTTTCAAGTCGGAACAAGGAGACGTGTTACTGATGAGGTCTAACAAAACTGAAACCCCAGCGTTCTGCTTCTGAATGCGGATACTGCAAGAAAATAGGGGTAGATTTTAGCATATATAGTATGCGTTTGCATAACTGACAGGTCGCTGAAATAACGCATATGTTAGAATGCCGGATAGTTTAATGGTGTACACTCCTAGTAACTAGTCTATAGTTTCTATTCACTCGACATAAGTTTGGTCCTGGCTATCGAACTGCGGTCATCGCACTGATTATTTTGTTCCCATAACGTTGGCGCAAACCTGTCAGCTGACTTTTGCTCGCTTTCACTTCTGAGAAGACTGTTCAGATCGGCTTAAGTCGGACAAGCATTTAATGATCTATCCGGATGTTTTGGTTTTCCTAGCCAACCGTTTTGTCGGTAAAGCGCAGTCATGTAGTAGTTTCTCATCACGTTTGGTGATTAGTTTGGCCCAAACGAATGGTGTTAATATTTTTATTTGAAAAAGGTTAAAGGCAAAGTGCGTGTTGATAAATCGAGCAAGAACAGACAATCCAAGTATCGTCTAACAAATGGTTGCCTTTTTGAAGCCTTCACACATTCGAATGAATGGAATGGGATTAGTCGTTTATTGAAGTGACTGGTAGCCAGAATGATGGTATTTGTGGCCTTGTGCTTCGGTGGTCTCCTCTGATCTTATCAGCGGGTATGAGGGACAACAAATTAGTTGGCTAACTCGACCAGTATAGTTCTGTTAAGTTTACCTAACTCAAACCCGAAACCTTTGGTTTTGATGGTGTTTAGTTTAAATCCGAAAACAAAACTCATTTAAAGCAAAAAAACAATATGCTGCCTATGGATGTGTTTGGTTAGAAGCATGGTTTAGTCTTTCGGATAGTTGTGAACAGTGGGGCTGTTGTTCCTAGCCCGGGTTGATGGTTTTGGCAGTGGTCTGTTCGCCGAGATTGGCTTTCAAGTTGTAAACGCTTCATCACCAAGCGATGATGTCACCTAACTTGGTGATAAAACGTTTGCAATCTAAAAACCAAGCTCGACGAACATACCAATACCAAAACATGTAGCCACATAATAGGAACTCTTCTGAGAATGTTAAAAACTGAATTTCAGCCAGTGTGACTATTTTCTTGGGAAGCAATCCGGCTATGAGATATCTGAGTTTCTCTAGCACTCTCAACAGCCACAGCCCTTACACAAAAATCTCCTGAGCTGTTACCTAATCAAAGGATTATCAGAAAACTATCGGATGAGCTGACATTTCGGTTCGTATAATTACATAAAAGTAGATGATGACTAAAGAGCAATTGTTTTACTATATATATTTGTTGTTCGATGCATGTGAAACGAAAAACTTCTGCTGCTCACCAGTGATCAAAAGATTGCTAACCAAGTTTGATGAATGCTGTTATGTCATCTTGAAGAGAAGTTCTAGTCGTGAGGTCATCGATTGAATTTAACAGGAAAGTTAGTGTCTCCTATTGAGACGATCGAGCAATCTGTGTTTGACTCACAATCGACTATAGCTGGGGGTTTTCACGTAGTAATTTAATAGTGCCAATTGTGCAGTTGTCAACATGGTAACCTCAGGAAAACGTGGCCGTAGTTCTAACCCTGGTCTTAGCAAGTATGTGCACTAGTGATTGATACTAACAAAAAAAACTAGAGCCCGGTGTTTCTTTTTGAAAATGAACACCTACAACTAGGTGAGTTACAATCGATTGTGAGTGAGTTTCTACATACTTCAACCAAAATCTTCACCTAACTGAGACCACCCAATCCTGATTGTTTGTTTGGTACACGGTTGTGCTCATACAAGATAAACCATTTGCCTGGGTTAGACTATCGTCGGTAGTATGTTCGTCACCCAAGAGAAGTACAAGATAGGTTTAGCGCGGTTCGAGGTCAGGTTATACTTCAACATAGATGTAATTGTTGTGTACAACCATTTTTCACCGGCTTATCGGGTAGTCAGTAGTTCGACACTACGGAGAAAGGGGGCTGTCCGAATAAACAGTGATCTACACTGTTAAACAATGGGAAAAATCTCAGGTGATTGGCAAATATCTTAGTTTCTTCAAGAGGAATATGAGTGAATGGCACGTTATTCCTTTGTGATCCATCGGAATTTTGCACAGGCGTTTGTGTTTCGGTAGAAACGAAAGCCTTATCAGCTAACTCATGTGGATGACAAGTACTGGAATCAATCGGGATCAGTACCTGAACTGCTGCAGTAGTTTGTGTCAGGCGGACTTGGCAGGCATTACTCTGGTAACCTCACATTAGTTGAGACAGAGTAATCACTTCCAAAGTTTAAACGCTGAGACCAACTGTCGGTGACCTTCAAATTCTGTCGTTACTCTTATAAGCTTTCTGAGGGTGAGTAGTGAGGGTTTTCTAAAGGTTTCCCTTGAAACCCATCACGTTTCCCTAGGTTTTCTTGACTGATTAGTACAGAATTCATTTGACACAACCGATATCTCATGGGGTTCACTCGTTTTGAGCGGCAAACGTTAAGTGAGGTTACACACGAAGGTTGAGGCGCATCTCGCGGAATATTCGCAAGTCTATTGGAGTTCTGCATTCATTTCGAATTCAAACACAATATTTATGGAAACATTTGAAAGAACTCAACATCACTTCTGATATAAGTAGTCCAGTAATGAAAACCACCCTAGACGGACGGAGACCATAAAGCGTGAAACCTGATGCAAAATTCTTCTAATCTCATTTTACAAATCAATATAAGTAAAAATTAATGAAAACATATTGAAATATACCAATTTTGTTGCCTTAGGAAACGGTTTCATAAATGGTTTGTACAAAGTTTACATGAAATTTTAACACTCTGTTTTCAATATTCTTCGCGGAAAGCCTCACATCTTTAAGTACACCTTGTGTATGACGCTTTTCAGTTTGTGGAGTTCAACTTAAACTTCATGACAGCTGATTCAAAAATTTACCTGATTTGGATAGACTGGGAAGAATTTGCCTAACTCTGGTACCATCTACTTAACACATTGCGCTGGAATTTGAAATATTTTGAACAGAACCATGGGGTAACTCGCAATGTACGTCCCTCTTATAGATGAGGTTTAAGTAGCTAGCACACATCAGCTCACTGATTGGGAAGTTTAAGAAATACCAGCATTTTTGCACTTTATCAGACAGCATCCCCATGTTATGGGATCGCTTGAATTTTTGTAACAAGTGGTTCAAGGTAACCATTTACCTGTAGAATGGTCAATAACAAAGCTAATTCCTTTTGAAGTAAAACTTCAATACAACCATATCTGGCTGAATCGGCCAGAGCACGCACTAAACCTTGTTTACAGGATCAAAATGCAGAAATTTAAAACCACTGGTACTGACCTATAACCTGTGTGAAACAATCAGGATTCGGGTCAGCCAAATTCCGTATTATACATCACTACAGTTGTGGCCAGGGGAAACCACAAATAGGTAGGATTTAACGACAGTTGCGAATCAGGGTCACTGAGTACATCCCAAATTGGGTCGAACAACAGGTCAGGTAAACGAATAATATTACAGCTAAGAACAGAATCAACCAGCGTGCTGTTCCATTTACATTTGGCTTTCGTCTCTCAACGTCACACAGCCAAACCATATGCTTCACTGAAGCTATTGCTACCCGAAGCTTTAAAGCCGAATTGTGGGTTCAGAAACAATTGTTTCTAATGGTATCGTTATCATCGTAGTAGAAGAGATGTCAACCTTGACATGTAACTTTCCTTGCTACTTGAGCTGCTCCCGCATAGTCATGTACAAAAGGTCTGTCGTATGCATTAGTAGATACAGCGAAGTTTGCTTGTCCTCTTTATTCAAATTCTTGACCGAAAATGATGTTTTAATAACCCTTTTTGTAAATATCACGAGCTAGAGGAACGCAAAATATGTAAAGACTTTGTTTTCACGGGAGATAAACAGTTCGTTCTGCATGTAGGGAGAAAGAGCGGAAAGTCGTGCCTCAAATTGTTCTTGCAAGAAGTAGAGTTCCGCATTCTACCTCAGTATTACTAACCCTGCTGTCATTTTAAAGCGCGGACATAGTATTTCTCGGAAGTTAGATATTTATGTATCCTTTGTGGTTCGTATCAGAAGAATAACCAATCATCTGGACGTTCCAAGTTGTACTACTTTCTATCAAAGGGAACATCACCTCAGCTATCACTCCAGGTAACACGACAATTTCTCTCACACTAATGCATGCCGTAATGTACACGAGCTTCATTGAGTGGGGGTACATGCCTAGGTTTTTGCTGAGCTAGTTACGATGATCGGATGGGGATTTGGCTGAAATCACCTTACAGAGACCTGCAAATTTAGTGCCGGCTCCAACTGGTATGCACATGGGAAAAGAACTAGTCTTCCATCTGACTCTTTCGTTTACCTAGTCGCCGTGTAGACGGAGTAACGGATTTTTTTCCTAACCGCTATAGATGTGTTAGGGTGTCTGACAATCCTTTTCTCACCCACTTCAAAAATATTTTTATTCTGTTGCTACGAGACATAGTTGAACTCACAATAAGAAACTGTTGTTCACTTACTTTTGGTAATAGTTGACCTCACACTTCCAACTCAAATGAATAAGAATGACAAGAACAATGATCTCTTAGAGAAGGTGATCCATCTGGTCGCAGAGCAAACTAACATGACTGACATAACGTAAATGCCAGTTGCACTTTATTGCCTTGTGATTATATCTTGGTTAATTTTGTCGTTTTGTTACTTTTAACATCAAGATTACCTGCATTCAAACTTGTGTTCTATACACTTACGTAAATTAACGATGGAAACAGACAATTAATCAGGGTAATACGGAAAATACAGATGACTTTGTAATAATCTGGCTAGTTGCATGTAATATGCTATGAAGTAGATGAATTTCATTCAAAAATCTACTTGGAAGAGAAGAAATAGCAGTTTAAAACTGAATATATCATGGGTATATCGTAGCTATTTTGACCACGTTATAAATGCATTTTAGAATTATCATAAGTCAGAAAGTGTCGGACAGGCTCGTTGTCGTTGTGCAATATTCAGGCATATTAAAATACGATGAATATGATTATAGTTGTCATGCCAAATGTACGTAGAACGTAATGTCATGTGAATCTATCATTATTTGGAGATTATGGTCATGGTTATTGTGGTGCCACATGGATTGTTCCAGCGATGGCGGGCCATGATAACGCCAGTCCGTATACACATGTGTTTGAATGTAACGAAGTTTGAAATGCCGGTTGAGCACCACAAAGAACTCTTGTTAACGTACACGCAGCATAGCAAATTTCAGAAAGATAGGATAATCTAGCGTCAGAAGGACGGGTTCACAGTGGCTTTGCCGCCAAGCCTATTGTTGGCCGATATTCTTTTAAGGATGGTTGAACAAACTAAATCGGTGGAACTGGCAGAACAGTCCGTACTGTACAAAAAGTTATGTGGATGATATTCTTTGCATCGTCGTTAGCGCCACCGACACTGACCACTTATTATCATTAACAACTCAACTCACAGGAAACCGAAGTTCACCATAGAAGTAGAACAAGATGAAAGATTCGCTTTCTTTGATGTTGTATTACTAAAAAGTCCAGATGGACAGGTTCAACGAGACATATAAGAAACACATATGGGATGGTCAGTGTATACATCTTCACAGCTTTGTTCCGATGGAAATGAAATGGATGTGGATATCTTGTGAAATGTCAAACGCTGACTGTTGTGAAAGCTAACGGAATTCGGCTGCAAAACCCTCATCTGTGCTCTCACCGAAGTGTCTTGTTCAAGCATGGCCTGCCATCGCTGGAACAATCGATGTGACACCACAGTAACTATGTCCATTATTTCCAAATAACAATAGATTCATACTACACTACGTCCCACGTACTCTTGGCTTGACAACCATATTCATATCTACCGTGTTTTAATATGCCTGAATGTCGCACAACGACAACGAGCTTGTCCGACAGTTGAACAGTGACTTGAGAAGTAGTTATAAAATGTTACCACTAACTTGATTACTTCGGCATCTTTCTTCTCTTCCTCTTTCTGACGATTCATTACACTCTCAATGATGCGACGTTCCTCCGGAGTCAAGTGCGATAAATCGGGTGCGTCAGGAGTCACCGAACCTGGTTTACTTCCACTCTGTCCGGACTGTCTGGGGTTCATCTCTGAAGCAGAATATCCCCTGGTTCTTGGTTGATTGGCCATGACAGTCTGGTTGAACACAACTTCCTCTGAAGTTCATGCATAACACATTTTGTCACAGCGGAAAAGTTCACAAGATCACTAAGGATTATTTTCAACGGTTTATTGACGGAACAGATACTTAAAGGGATCAAGTGTGAAGTTTCACCCGAGGAATAAAATTTCCATTGCGCCCTGAAAACTTTTTCACTATATTCCGAGTTCACTTGCTTAATCCAACAGCGCGGTTATTGCTATTACTCGGTAGCAGACATTAACGATCAATACCAGTTGATGGCCTCCTGTTTAATGGGCCAGCCACGTACAGTATCGTATTGACAATGTTCCTAATCGATTTCCGCAGAAGTGAGTCTCGTAATCCATCCCTTCCATCGCTCTTTCCTTCTTGCCCTTTCTGTCTAACCAAAGCATCTGGCAGAAGCGCTCGCTTGTTAACAGATGGTAGGACGGACAGACTTGCAACAATAGAAAGACGGACACACTGCTAATTTCGTCCAGAGAAGCACACACGCAGACACACCGTAAACTTATATCCTCACGGGTGAGCGTACATGCATAGGCAGCTACTCAAGTTCGGATGGTTGCTGCGTGCATTTTAGCTCTCGAGTAGCTTTTCCAGGCTGCTTTCACACTTGGATTTGACTGGCCGAGTGTGGACAGACCGGTTTATTCTAGCCAGAATTTTATCTGGTGTACAGTACCAGATGCAACGAGCGAGTAACAGGGTTTTGGTTGAGCAAAGTTTTCCTATACCTATCCGTCAGGAAGGTAGAATAAATGGGGATAATAACTTCACTATAGCTAAGTACTGATCGAGTACTTTTCGATTGAAGCCAACAGGGCAGGTGCTTTTCTTTTACTGCGCACTATTCACAGTCTGGGCTTGCTGTTCCTCTGGATGCGAATATGTAGCTACGTAACAGTGGTCATATATACATGCACTGCAACATAACTCAAATCTTGTGAAATAAAATACACTCCTTGTAGGCATTAATGAATGTGGAACAAGAATATAGTAATTCCAATAGAAGTAGACAAACTGTGGAACCAAACTGCAGTACAGTTAAAGTTAGTCCAAATCCGTCAGATAGCTAAATAGGTCTAGCATGTATGAAGACGGTCTATTTGATTGAGCCTGTAAAACTTGCATTATTTCACTATTCAGTCTCTCGAAATTACCTCATCTATGATGTTTATAACTCCTGGGTACAGGCTCAATCGTAAAGTTTTCTCATATTACTTGTGAAATTAAATTTCTTGAGCACTGTATTTAATGAACCATATATGTTTGCAAATCTTCATGATTGGTTACAGTTCTCATTGAGTGAATGTGGCGATTGGAAATGAGCAAAACCCCGTATTTGTGACATCGCAAGTCTCCACAGTTTACAGGTGTAACAATGCGCTGTCGGACTGTGCGAGATCGTTCGTCCCTAATTGTGTTGGTTTACTGTTTCTAATTAACTGTTTATAAACATACTCGCAATACGTTGCTTTGTCCTGCATTTATTAGCTTATCAATGAAATTCGTACATTGGTAACAAGTTCTTACAGAACCACTTTGACTCATCTGACTTGGACATCGAAGTTTGTATAAAATCCTTTGAAATCTGGAATATTATAAAAAAAGGGGAGAATGTTGTATCCTGTTAACTGTAAGCACACAGTCAACGTCTATTTGTCTGTATGGCTAGCCCGCTTACATGGCTCACTAGCCATGACACTCACATGCATCTGCCTACTTCTGATGGGATTGGGTCACGTGACTTTTCGGATCGGACGTTACGTTTGAATATAGTCACTATATAGTCTACCATCTTATCACAAAGACTTGCCTACATCCAGTAGTCTGCAATTTCTAATGGAAATTTTGCCTCCTTGATACAATGCACTACATCCATCTAGCTGTTCGTGAACTCCAAATTCCGACTTCTTTCTCGTTGAACTTTCCATATCTTCAGATTTACCGGTATCTTCTCTTTATAGGCAGCTCAATAACTCAATAAACCAGTCACATTTAATTTTGCTGGGTAAACAAAATTCACTAAGCCACTTTGTATTAATGATCATTTCTGTAGTATAAACATAATCTGCCGGATGTCAGTTTCAAGGTCAGCCAGAGAGCAAATTATGCGATCGACTGATTGTCAAAAGTGAGAAAACACGGTTGCAGAAATTTTTTAGCTAATCGGTATTCGATGTTTCAGCTTGTTCGCGCACTATGCGAACAACTTCAGGACGTCATCGTGGTTAGTGTGTCGAAATACCAGGGCGATGAGGATTTGAATCTTACAGGCCGAACACATTTTATTAGTTAAGCGATACTTCATCACAGGTAAAACACTCATTTATATTTATATCACTGATAATGACTGAGCAGCATCCATGTTGTGGTCCGATTGACATGTTAACAAATAGTTCTTCCGACCGTGATTCAGGTAATTCGATTAGCTTACTCCTGCTCGCTTTCATACAACCTGATGTAATCACCACCGCTTACATAAATTTAAACATGGCATCTGATCACAGTCCTGATTGACTGGCTTTGGTCAACCCTTTTTTTGAACAGCATGTGCGTGAACTCTGACCGCCTGAACTTCCTCCGATAAGGAAGCCGCTCGGGCCCAATATCATTACAGAGGATGTTATGGGGTGTTGTACATATTTCATGTTTCCCTTTATTTTTGTGTACTGTCTTCACCAGTTGTCTTTGTACAAAATGAATGCCACTTGGTTGAACTGATTCTACTCGTTAATACACTTTTGGTGTGTGCGTCTCGTTTCCTTGGTGCTCTTGTTCCACATAGACCGGGATTGCCTATAGTGGACTATTCAGCGACTGCATTTTGTACTGACTAATTGCGTTTATGCCTTTGTATAGCGCTAATCCCACACAAAGCCATTGCAGAGACCATACTATTGTTCAGTAAAAACTGACGTAATTTCGTGAATCAAAACATGTTCACAAGAATTTGAAGTTCCAGATGAATACCGTAGTGAGACACAAGAACCCATATTTTACTTATTCCAGTGTGTCGTCCACGAACTGACTTGACAAGTATGCATCTCGCGGCAGATTAATTTCTGGGTCCGACTACTAACGTCTCAAATATAGTTTTCATAAAAGGACAAAGATTACTGTCAAGTAGAATTTGCAACTGCTGTTCAAAATAATCCCGGCCGTTACCTCCATATGAAAAATAATCAAGCAGACTACAGCGAATTACCACTTCTATAACACTGTTCCTAACCCTGACATCTTTCGGACGAATGTTCTGAAGAGACTTCCTGTGAGTGTTTGGAATTTTATTTCTGTTACTGAGCGGAATCATTTTATTGTATGAGTAGTTTGTCGTATAAGCAGCAACTTGGTCAAATTACTCATCGGCAACAGGACTGTGCGGTTCAGTAGCTGCGTTAGTGAGTGTTAATGCATGCTGATCGAGATAAATTTATCATGACAATCCACTCCCCCTGTGGTCTGGTGTATTCCGAATACACAGTGAGTTTGGAGGGTGATGACGTCCAAATGTAAAAGCTCCAGACTTTTAACCCATCTTCGTATTTGAGCTGGTATAGCACCTGCCCCGTAGCTGCATGCGGTTGAAGCAGAAATAAGGATTTTTCATAAATGATTACAGCTTAGTGCAAATTAATTTGTCACATTGCATAACAACAACTTTGCGGCCTTCCGAAGTACCGAGCTGTATGCGAATTTTAGCTAGTAAAGTTAAAGTGATTTATCAACCTGGATTCACAAAATTATGAACCAATCCCCGTTGTTTTTGTCTTTCTCTGCAAAAATGCTCTCAGTGAACTTAATGACAATCATGTAGATTAGTCCCTTTGGTCTGCAACGTTGTCAAATCATTGAAAACGGATTAAAAAGCTTCTTCACTTGTTAATGAGGATCATTTTGTCAAAACGTCACAATTACCACAGCGCAGTTACGGAATAGCTTAACATATGTACAGTCTGAAAGGAGAATCCGATTCTGAGCTGTTTTCTAAGTTTAATTCGTAGGATAGTAAGTTGCAAGTAGCTCTTTATAAAACATCGTCGCAACTAACAACCATTGATGTTGATTCGTTGATATTTTTTCTGAGATCAAGGTTGTCCTCATTCTCTACACAGACGTTTGAACGTATATGGTGCAACAATCCTCATAACGTCGTCCTGAGAACAGTGACCATCATTCTCAAAGGTCCCGCATCTGTTCGATCATTTGGAGTTTTCTACTAGCTCACTGCTTTTTTAAAAAACACCCTTTTAGTAACAAGTGCCTATAGTTTGTCCGCTTCCGGACAGAGACCATTTAGTCTATATATGCAGTAATCTTGTAACATGCGACCGAAACCGGCAAGCGCGCATGGGTTGAATTTAAATTACGTAACACAGCTTGCTGCTGTGTTGTTGCCACCGGTTCAGTTTTCGTTTATGTAAGTCGTGTGCATGGCTTACTGGGCCTTTGGCTCATGATTGTTCTTGTTGTGTCCTTTTACAGGACTTTTGCCAGAACCCGTACTTCAGAAGAACGCTGTCCCCCAGTGTCCTCATGTTGTCCCAGAGTCCGCCCGTAGATGTTACGGACAAACAGAATAAAGACGGCCTGTATGTATGCTACAATCGCTTACTGTGGATTTTATCCACAAAATTTACTCGCGCTGTCCGCTCGCATACCGTC
This sequence comes from Paragonimus heterotremus, assembly GCA_013368495.1. Classification (NCBI taxonomy): domain Eukaryota; kingdom Metazoa; phylum Platyhelminthes; class Trematoda; order Plagiorchiida; family Troglotrematidae; genus Paragonimus; species Paragonimus heterotremus. Next base: position 5,314 of record LUCH01000850.1, on the reverse strand, counting down.
ACATCTTGTGCTATTTTATACACATAATATATAATATATACATATAGATATATGCCGCCAGGATGTAGCACATTCTTGATCACAGGTATGCCTTGTCGTAAACCAAACAGTAATGAAGTAAGTCGGTTGGAAAGGTGGTAATGAACTGGATGCAATAAATGGGAATGTACATTTTTGTATTTCAAAAGAAAACTGTACCAGTAGCTCTGAGTCATTACGGAAAGGTGGCATCACATTTTGTCCCTAGTCTTGCAGTCGGCACGACTCAACTGCAAATTCCCCTAAAAGAGACGCAGATACAGAGGAGTAACAGATAACTGAAGACAAAGTAACTGTCGCTTAGTAAATCGTTGGCGATGAATTGTTAAAGACCTGAATGAAACTCTGTGTACGTGCCTTTGTGAGTAAGCAGTATGAGATTACTTACTTTCTGAAACCACTAGGAATTCACAGCTACAGACACTTTCTGTGGATCAATCATGCCAGCAACGGTAAACGGTTCAGATGCCTAATGCACTATTTATTAAAAGTCCAAAGTTTGGCTAGTATACGGACTTCATTTCTAGTCTAGTGAACGCAATAATTTGCGTTTTTGATATGGTTAGTTCTTACACAGAGTAAGTATCACATAATCAATGAAACGTGATTATCGTTACGAAGAATGTTTACAGAAACTTCGATGAAGAAAGAGTTATTAGAGACAGAGCTTCGGTAGAATGTTCATATGATCTACATGCATTCAGGGATAACCCTGCAACTATAACCACCCTTGTTGGAGGCAGAAGAAGAGGACATTATAAAATAATTGAAGATGACGGACGTTCTTCGATAACATGTTTCTTTCTACACTGTCGCTTTTGTCCTTAGGTTGAGAGCACAACATCTTCATTAATCCTGGATTGTTGTCTAAGCAGTGATGGAAAAGCAGTGAGGGAAATTAAACTGATCTAGTTTTGAACACTCGAACGGCATTTACTAATGTTGCTCTGTAGAAGAACTTCGAAGAACTGTAACCAACGGTTGCAATAGAACTCACGACTTGTTTCTGATTTCGCAGAGTATGTATTCCAAACGGCCTCTCTGAGTCTGTTTCAGTGGATTGGTGGACAAGAAAACTATGTTTGAAAATAAGTCGATTATCTTCACTCTGAACCCAATCTTCATATAGTCTCTTCAAAATTACAGTTTACGGCCATCATTGAAATGTTACCAACGAAATTAGGAGTTAAAGACTAATCATCTATATATCGTGGAGACACAGAAAATCTGGAATGAAGTAAGCATGGACACGTCGTAGAACTCACTGGTCAACAGTGCTAACAAAAGAATTTACAAATATTCTTGGAACATGCGATGATTGTCATTCATTAGTGAATATAGTATGCCATTGTTGTGTTTACGGCATGAATAATTACGTTGTACGTAATAGTGATAACACTACCATTTAGTCGACTAACCTGCTGTGTTATTGCAACTTCGTAGGAATTAGTTCTGAGTTTGAGCTAAGTACATTTTCGAATACGATTACGCATTCCTAACCAGCACAAAACACAAGTTGCAGTTGTGATATAGAGTAGACAATCTCATTAGCTGATCACAGTAGATACGTAAACGTTGCAACTTTGCAACGTAGGAAAGCTACAACGAACTTTTCCATCAGCTTCCGAATTAAGCCACAGACAACCGATCACATGCCCACATGACTTGCAATAAACTTGCTAGTGATCTGCGCCATATTTTCACTACGGGCCGGACAAAGAAGAAACAGTTCATTAGACAGTTTGGTTGTCAGATCACTTGCACGTCGTTCTATTATTTGCGTTCTAAAAGTGCCATCTACTTCCAGCATGATAAGTTCGTTCAGACCACGTTGTACTCTACTGTCCTCCGGCAAACCAAACTGAACGGAGAATAACGCAATCCAGTATAACTTAGCACTACCAGAGTCAGGCAGATAGATAGACAGACAAACAGACACCCTGATCAGATTAGTCACTCAGGGGCCAATAAGTTCGACAGCCCTGCTTTAAAATGAAGGTATATATTCCGAGCCGCTATCAAAAAAATTTCCACTTGTAGTCTGGACAGCCCAAGAGAATTCAGCTGGCGAACATGCACGATGATGTAACGACTGCGTAACTGTGATGATTGTAAATACTAACGGAACACCATATGCTATTGTTGTTTTACTGCATGAATAATTACATTGTACAGATACTGAATACATTACAATTCCGTTGGCTGACGTGCTGCGTTATTACTATTGCGTAGGAGCTAGCTCTGGGTTTGAGCTAAGTACATTTCCGATTACTAATACGTGTTCCAAACTATCACAATTGGCGTCGTGGTCAGTATATTTCAGGATATTTCTTACGATGAATTTCTACAATATCGAAACTCTGAATGTCCACTCTAGTTTACGGGAAATGGAAGATTACTTCGAACGCTTTGAAATTTGGTGTATTGTTCGTAATGATGTGACACAGCGGAAGAAAACGCCCCATTTCCCCATGGTCATTGGCAAAGATGTATATGCATTGCTTAAAATCCCGGCGTTTCCCGAGTCACCTCTTTCAATTCCGTACGATCATTTGAAACATCTGCTACTGAGGCATGTTCAGCCCGTCAACTTCGAAGCTATGGAAGGAGCGAAATTTCATACTTTGGTCAGAAAATAATCTCAAGAGGTCCATGAGTGTATTCTTCAAACTCAATCACCAAGAGAACGATTGATTGCACTAAATAATTCCCCTTGTCTTCAACAACAATTATTACTATTGACGGAAGCTTCTTTCCAACCAGCCAGAGCTGTCTGTGGACAATTCCAGGATGTACAGGGCGCGGTAAATGAGGAACATAACGCCAACAGTGCTGAAAAGCAGGCAAACCATCAGCAGCAACAGTTCGGAAAGGTAAACTGTCAGAGAAGTACGGCAGTCAAGCCACACCATTTTACTGCAAATTCTGTCCAACATTTTGGTAACTGTAAGTTATGTGGTCGTGAACATTCTCGCCTTACGTGTCCATTCCGCAACTCCAAATGCTACGAATATGACAAGATCCGTCACATTCAAGCTGTCTGTCGTTGTTCGATGACGTGTTTTGATCAGAATTCCTTAGATGGACAAAGTGTTACATCTGACTTGCAGTCTATTGCTTTTACTGTGACCTACTAATTCTCCTGGTTCTACGCATCACATAGTACAATCTTCTCTAGTTAAAGGTAGCTCCGAACATTTCTTCATTGCTGACACTGATAGCGTTGAGTTTTTTATTTCTGTCGCTTGCATGAAGCGGCTAGAACTTTCTGTTATTATGAAACCTGTTTATATGTTTGTTAATAGTATTACTGAGCCTGTTTTATCTATTCCTGGCGAATATGAACTTTCACTCACAGATGTGCAGTCTATCACTTATACTTGTTCATTTCTTGTTACTAATTCCTGTCTGTCCATTATCGGTTTCATTTGCATGAATATTCTAAAACTCTCCCTATCGTTGTCCGTTGAATCTTCCAAGTTTGAAAATTCCGTTTCTGAGTCTGTTTCAGATTTGAATTCAGTTACGCGAGGGGTACCTGCAATTTCTGAACGTGTGAAGAAGAAACAACGTCATCACTACTATCCGGACGTTCATTTGAACTGTGGCGGATGTGATGATTGTAAATACTAACGGAACACCATATGCTATTGTTGTTTTACTGCATGAATAATTACATTGTACAGATACTGAATACATTACAATTCCGTTGGCTGACGTGCTGTGTTATTACTACTGCGTAGAAGCTAGCTCTGGGTTTGAGCTAAGTACATTTCCGACTACTAATACGTATTTCTAACTATCACAGTAACGTCTCTTGTCCTGTCCAATTCGATCAGTACTCACGTATATCAACAAGTTGTCCTAGGTCTTAAGAGGCGTTCACATTCTGAGAATATTGATCTTCGGGGCAAGGCAGGTTACGGGAAAACAAAATGCAGCAACCTGGATATAACTGACCTGCCTGTGGTATGATATGTAAAATAGGTCCAAAAATCACTTGCATGTTGTATCTAGGTTACCAAGAAAGTTCATATGATGTGTGCTGTCGGGTTGGTTATTCGCATGTCTTGTGACTGTGTGGCACGAACCTGAACAACACACCCTTCCGGTTTATTTATTTGTCGACGGCCGGTCACCAGCCTCCTTAGCTAACTTGCTTCTGGGTGTAGTTTATGGCGTTATGAGATACCATCTGTACACTTCGTCAAATGAATAATCGGCCTCTATTCCCAAAGGCCTTTTTTGTACTTCGCTTCTAATTACTTCGCACCTGGGAAAAAAGACTTAGTTTGCCGTACGCTAATAAAGCATCTCAGTCTGGACATCAATTCTGAACGAGCTCTCCACACCAGTTTCAACAACCCAACATGCTGCCTTTCTCGCGGCATCAATGAAATGGTCACATGAGACGTCGACGAGAAGTTGAAAGGTACGACTAGGTGACCACGCCATAAAACAAAATGGTTGGCGAAGCTGAATATTTTCACAGTATTGTCATAATACCGACAACAGGGGCCTGAAGAAACTGCTGTACAAGTCATTAAACAAGCTCGGGACTCTTGAAGTCATGATGAGCAATCGCACCCAACCGTCTCCTAGAGCCACGGCAATTTTCACTTGCCAATGCGGTATTTGGGGATTTTCTTAACAATGAGCAATGATATGGATAACGAAGAAGTCTACAAAGATTTCCTAAGCGATAAGCACGATAATTTTCAGTACTCCGGATTCGCGGAATATTTCTAACCTAAGTTTGTTAATGAAGGTGGAGACGTAATGTTGATCCCTTGTATTCCTTTGAATATCAACAATCAACGTTTACTTTCAGTTCATTGCCAGGTGTGGGCAGTCGTGATGATGTTACTTATTGGTTTTCTTTCGTAAAAGCTCACCCTAGCAATCGTTCAAAGGGATCGCACAGTTGATGAATGCATACGAAAGATATGTAACTATGTGTTTGCCACATAATGGGCGATGAAGATAAACTGGTTGCAGAGGAACGGAAAGTGTCGCCTAATGGACACTAACACCTCCTAAACAACTATAAGCAATACTTTTTCGTTCTAGTACTATAAAAAACTTTGTTTTGTTTGATTGAAACTACCCTCAAGAGAGTGGGTGAAATATGAAACATTCCATCATGAGGTGGTTCCAAGGAGCCATAACCAGAGACTGTGGTGTAGTGACCTGGAGATACCCCCGGTCTGCCTGCTGTACGATGTGTAAAACCCTTCCTAAAATCTTAGCTTACATTGTACATGGGATCTTAAGG
>LUCH01000849.1:156874-172964 GCA_013368495.1 Paragonimus heterotremus | reverse complement strand
TGTGAACGTGCATCACTCAAAATGGGGTCGTATGCACAGTCTATAAATGTGTAGTTGAGCTGCAGGAAGGGAGAATGAGTGCCTAATTCATCCAGTCGTTCTAGTTTTAGCTATTAGGAAAGATATATGTTCAGCGAAACTGAATGAGTTCGAGTAACGTATACCCAGGTAATGGCCTGAATTCCAATAGCTTCCGCTGTGGACAGAATTCTATGCCTCACCGCCCTCGACTGGGTGACCTTAACTCGGTAGATAGGGCGAAATGCATTGCTGTTTATGATGACAATGATGATTCAAAGTGAAGACTAAATTTGAATCCACCGAGTGTTCGGTAGGTGGTCAAAGAAGAAACTTTGAGGGAACGACCAACGGTTTGCGTGATTGACTTAGGCATACACTTTTGTTTGACACACTTCATCAACTTTATCTACGTAGGTCTGTTTTTATCAGTAGTACACATTATAAGGTATCTAAAAGACATAAATTGTACGGATGTCTGTCAATAATATCTTCAGGGGTAATTCTATGGTCTGAGTTAGTGTGCTTATTTCTGCGGCCCTGTGCGCCTTCATAACTGGTAGCTTAGACGCCAGACTGACCAAGGCAGTAAATTTCCTCTTCGTACGGCAAGTTAATTAGTACGTCTTCTTATGTCGCAAATGTTACTCTGCTTTGCCCTACTTGTTTCAACTTCGGTTTAAATAAGGCTTCTGGGTAGTTGACTGACCGCATGCCCACTAATATTCACCGATTGTTCCTAAGTGTTATATAGTTTGAGCTCGACGGAAAAGTGTTTTCTCCAAGACTTGATTACGAGTTAGAGATGTGAATCCCACAAACTTCAAAAACTATCCAGTCCTTGTTGGTTTTCCGTAAACGGGACGTCGAACATATTCAGTCAACATGCGTGTGGGCTGCAAATCCAAAAAGGCAAGCGATGGGTCTCGTCGGATTCATTTGTAACTGACGAGTTCCGGCGGAAAAAATTCAGGATATTCGGAACCTCATGGATCCATTTCTCATTTTCAGCTAAGGCCAACACACCATCAACCTACTGCTTAAAATATGTAACACTTGCAAAGGCACTTACTGCCTTTTGTTCGGACTTCGACTGGAAAATATCACGTTAGCTGTTTATGGACATAACCGCAAGATTGTAGACGAGTGTTCTGTAATCTAGAAATTTTATAGCACGCAGACGAACTTTCATCGGCATTTTGCATAAAGTGTTTTAGTGACAGCCATTTTAGAGGAAGTTAGATTTCCGAGGTCTGATTTACAACAGATTCATATTGTGGTACGTTATTCAAAGACGTTATAAATTCCAACTACTACGATCATCAGTTCGCAGAAAAGTTTACATTGACTGGGGAAACCTTCGATGGAAAAGTTTCCGTTTCTGCCTTTTAAATTGCTCAGTTCACTAAAAAAAATAGAATTTTGTCGTTTTGCATTTTGAGTTTTTGAGTGGTTATATGTGTAATTAACACAAATAAACTGAGGAAAGAATCCACAGCAGTTAAAAAGCCTAATTTTGTTCTTAAAAATTTGGTCTGACTTTTTGGTGATCCTGTGTGGCTTTCAGCAGCAGTCCTAAAACTCACATATTATTACTGTCGAGATGCTGAGTGTAAACGTAAAAAAACTTTCAGACTCTTTGGTCCATTTCCATTGAAATCACATAGGCAAACAATCACAGCGTAACGGAAAAACAAACGGATTAACCAATGAAGGCAGATACTTCATTTTCTATGGTTTTATGACTGCTTAACATTAACAGTCTGTACACTACGGTTGTCTGGTTCAGTACAGTTCACTTTTCGTCGCCTAGCTACGCAAAATACATCAGTAAGAGGTTGAACCGGAAGTTCTAACACTGTTTTACAATACGCACCGACAGACACAAAACTAGACAACTGATTTCACTTCTGCCCAAAGTTAATGGTTCCGGGAGATAGATTATGTCCTTTGGTTTGGTTTGGTTTGGTCACGTCGTTCGGACTAACTGTCAGTCTTACGACCAGCCGTTATACGGTTATAAGGTTTATGTTGATCGAAGATCACACGCAAGCTCCTACAATCCATAGATAGTCTTTACATCCATCCAGTCCCATAGGATAGACTTGGTAGAACAATCAGTCGAACCAATAGTCCCAAAATTGCTACTCAGAGTTCTCATTAGCTGAAGTACTTGTCTTATGAAAGTCAGTTATGATATGTTGTTACATTTTTTGTGAATATGACTGTAATTTAGACGCATACATGCGTTGTAATTAAAGAAAAGCTCATGCACGGTTAGCCCGTAACAATGTCAAAACACTGCTGTCCATGCAAGGTTATTTGTGGATTTCAAGCCGAAAATATAGACTGACTTGAGACCCCTCTCTGGAGTTGTGAGCAAAAATACTCATCATTACGACGACAACAGCAAGTCTGTAGTCCATGTTCTTTTGAAGTATGGTGATCAACATTGTTTTAGACTGAGTATGACAAGTCACGTTGTCCAACAGGCTTATAGATCAGTTCCATCGAACTACAATCGAGCGGTTTTGTCTTCAGGATGGGACTACTTGCGATTAGATTCTCTTCCTCCTTATGCCAGTTGATTATGATTTGTTCTCAGCTCATGTGCAGTAATTCCAAGGTCACTGATGGATACAAGCCTATCCACGCAACACACCTGCATGTCTGTTACCGGTAACTTCGGGAGCTAAACAAGAATGAGACAGTCGCCAACCGAAATTACGTTAGCTTCAAGGGGGTAAACGTTCCTCTGAACTAGCCTATCCGCGAATTTGATTTTGGTCGCTTCAGGTTGAGTAGCTAAGCACAACAACTTTTAATCGCCTATCATCGCCTCACTGGCTAGATGACTGCAATGGTTTACCAGCGATTCAACGCCATATCAGCTTCGGGTCACGCAATCACGTTGTCAGTGCTGTGCACAAGTTCAATCAAGTTCGTTTGCTCTCCCTTATTCCAAAAGTAGTTGGGGGTAGAAATTAAGAATCGACTGCATGTGATCTTGGAAAGTGCCTGGTTACATGGTCAAAAAGGTTTTGTCATTGTAGACTGGACTAGGACTCTCGCGAATCGCGAAATTGATGAGTGGATACCATAAGTGAGGTGGTAGCAAATCGTGCTTAATTTCGTGAGTGTTACTGTTGTTTGACCGCAATGACTGTGAATTACACGGAATTACTGACACGGGTAGGGTAAACTGTAACAAAGTAATCTCTTGATGATGTTTAGCTTTTACTAGTAGCTCGGTTTTTCATTTGCAACTTGTAGCCACCTTGAATTTGATCGTTTTGGATACATATATTGTTGCTTTTAGTAGTCTGGTTTCCTCTACTCCCCTCCCTTTATACCGATCAGGGCTTGCCTTTATTTTCTCGATCCAGTGGCAGTTAGGCATCAGTGCGAACCACTGATGTATTACTGTGTTCAATGATGAGGATGAGAAGGAGGAGTTGAAAGAGGCTCAGCACTCACGGAGATTGGTAATATGAGTGTGATTGAGTTATACTCTTTGGCGACACAGACAAATCCTTTGGCTGAAGGTATGTATTATATGAAGAACAGTCAAGATATCAAGAACGACCTATTGGGGCAAGCTGTGCTGACGAGTTTTTCCTTCTTCGAACCCAAGTTATATGCTAACAATCAGGCAGCAGCTTACCGCCTAAATTGCAACGTCCATGGCGTGGTGAGTTCACAGTAGGCAAGTTTCCTACGCCACTAATACATAGGAGTCGTCGGGGTTAGGTACCAACCACTCTGCGAAAATCCTTCAAGTGGAGTGGACTAGAATCCGCAATCATACAACAGCACTGTTCATATGATTGAACTTCAGAGGACAATTGAGACGTTACTGAGGTGACAGATAGCGTAAGTCAGCGGCCGTTATAGTGAGCTCGTCAGACAGTCCGTCGGCGCTGTTCCATCCTCCATGTTATCCTAACTTCTCAGCTACCAGTGTTAGCTTATCAGCAAGACTGACAGTTTGTCCCGCAAAAACACTATGTATCTGGAAGATGAGGTCATACCAAACTGATGAACTAAACTCCGATCTATTTAGAGCGTTCTGAGCTCCACGTGGCATATCACAACTTAAAGCATTATCGTCTTCATGATTTGAGTATAGAAGTCCAGCACCAGAAGTTTGTCCAGTTTTTCCTACCGAAAATGCCCGAATCAATAAAAAACCATAGGCACACAATCATAAGTTCCAGACAGAGGTCAACTGATCAGAGTATGACGAGATTTGCGGATTGACGACTCGGGCTGTAACATTCTGTTCTATAGACTGTCCAGTAAATGAAGATGCAGAAGACCTCGGGCCTGTAATGCGGCATCGAAATAAAAGGCGCTCCCTTTGTTAGGACTTGCGTTCCCTTCAGTCTTGCTCCCACTGTCAATTACTTTTTATAGGACTTGAGCGTTATAAAATAAATCGGTGTAACGTGTGATTAGATAGTGAGTTGAATGAGGTAAATTGAACAACACTCGTGCAACCGCAGCTTCACGATTAGGGTAGACACTTTAGCCGGTTTGTTACATTATTAATTTCAAATATCGAGTTTCGCCGCTTTTAAAGTTCCTCCGTAATGTGTATCTTTGTTGTGCTCGGGATTTAAACTCCGGCTGTGTCCTTATGCAGTTGTGACCACTGTGCCGTCGGCTTCATACTGTGCGCAACTGATTTACTACAGATAAACGTTCAACCTCACTTTGGTACTAGCAACCACGTGTATAAATTCCGTTCCGACGGGCGTTAATGCCCCTTGTTAAATAGCTCTCCACCTTCTTATTGGTCTCTATCTGAAACGCCATAATAGCGTTTCTGTGTGTGAGAAAACAAACCGATTTAACGAGTCTGTTTAACGAACCGATAACAGTCCGTTTGTTTGGAGTAAATAACCGATGGAGCAACAGGTATGATGTTCAGTTGTTGATTTATGCTCAAAGCTGGTGGCGGACACATCATATAACAACGAAGTCAACCCCGTATGACACTATTGGCAAATACTGCCTGACCCGCAATTATAAGGCCGCCTAAATGATGGGGTCTGTTGGGGAGTATGACAAAATTGATTATTGAATCAAGTTCTGATTGAAACATTAAGTCATCACAAAACCATAAATAGACAGTAAGTCGATGAGTGACACTCAAAATGTGTGTTCCGCATGAATGCGTGGAACCTACCAATCACAAAGCAAAATCAGGCGCACAGCCTTAGTGTAAACCCTTTATTTAGTCGACAAAGACGTTTTCGTCAAGTCGTAAATGGAAAAGCTGAGCAAATAAGCTCAGCTATTTCGCTGGACACCCGGTCAGTAATATTACAGGCGAATGACACGAAATCATTCGGGTAAACGAACTGGTGAATAGTATCCAGCAAGCTACCTAGACCAACAAAAATGGGGTCAGAGCCAACTCAGTTTTGTGGGATCACTGACTATTTTAAAGAAACAGAAGAAGAAAGGCGCATTCCCTACAGACCAACTATATCACTTGATCTGTTCAGCATGATATGCACGTTCTCTATTGAGGAACTAAGTTTGCGCACCCAGTCAGATTATCACCTAGAAGAAACTCCACTACCAGATTCTGAGGACCTGTGAATGCTGACTTCACAAACCATGGAAAAACGTCCACTAACGTGATGATGGAAGATGCATTGTTTTACTTAGGAAGTTTGACACAATGGTTTTTCTAACAAAGCATAACGTCCCATCATATACTCAAGTATTTCTGTTCAATTGCCGTCTTTTCTGAACTAAATGCCGGTATACTAACCAGACAACCGCAGTACACATACGACTGAATGTACGAAATAGTGGTTACCGATTAACTAATGTGACATCTGTTGACGTGATCTCTTTTGAGTCTCGATTGTAATCTAACTGAAAATCTACAGGACTACTATCCACACACATGTATTGTAAAAATCTAACTTGATTATTGAAGGCTCAGCTGAAGAATGCAGCCTGTCAGGTTTGACATGTTTAAAATGAAGTTGATCTTAAATGGTATCATTGATACAAACAAAAACTCCTGCTGAAATTTTTGAAAATGGAGGTCATGTCCTAAAAGGTTCAGACAGTTGGACCAAAACGTTAGCGACTCTATAACCTAAGTACAGCCATTTGCTGATCTCTGCTATAAAATATTGGATTAATGAATAAAATTATGAAAACCCAAATTGCAGTAACAGTCCCAACTTCTTATTTGTGCAAAAAAGCCGGTTCCGATTTGAGCAAAATTGCTAAAGCTTGACAGAAGAACAATTGACCTTTTAATTCGGGGACAAACTGAACTTTACTATATATATTCCGTGTATATATAAATCTATATATACTGTGTACTATGTACTATACATGTCTGATTGGAAGATAAATGGATTAGCTAACCGCTGTCACTGATAGATGGGGTGCTATGTATCGCCAGTGAGCAACTCACATTTCCACCACTTGTAAACTCAACCCACAACCATCTTCGAATTGTACAAATGCCTGAAAAGAACGGCTCTGGATACCTTAAGACAAACTTGCATGGCAGTCCCCTCTGTTAGCAGTATCTTTTTCTATAAACAGCTCGACAATAATAACAGTTCACAAATTGCAAACGCATGCCAATGAAAACATTCAAAAGTCTTCCAGTTCAAAATGCGCAACTAAGCGGTAATTGAAAAGACAAATTTATATCACTTACATGTGAAACATTATGAGCTCTTAGGGTTGGTGTATTTGAAATATTAGACGATGATCAGTACACCGGTTATTATCTAAATATCTTAACGCAGCTCTTCTCACCTCTGTTCTTTTAAATTGGAAAGCAACAAAACAGTGGTTCGACTACTGAATCGTACAATATGAACACATGGCAATTTCTTTGAGCAAGACTTAGTTGAAGTGGTCAGTTCCTGTCTATGTGAAGTAACGTGGACTTTACGTTATAATGAGCATTGGGCCGACCCTATGGATACAATGAGTCGAAGTGTTGTTAGCCCTGACAAAGTGTCAGAAGTTTGCAGATCGATAAATAAGCACGAATGTATGATGAAGAATGAAAAGAAGGGAAAAAGAAAAAACAAGACAATTACGTTTACCGGAACAGCAGAATCAACAGGTTTCAGGAGTCATGCCCTTCAATGATCGCGATGCAATGCCATATCAGGTAGTGTTTGCAACCAGCGTTGCGGATGACGGCAAACTCCCTGAGCAGGTTGACGGCACTTACCAACCTAGTTCAGTAGAGTGGTCAAGACTTTTGCATCCGGTGTCCATTTTGTCGTCTAAAAACCTGGCAGCTCATTTTAACCGTTGACACAAGAAGTACATGATCCCGTCGGTGAAGGATGTGCATTTCTACTTTCTCGGTTATCGGTACTAAGCGTACACAGCTCCAAACTACGCTCCGGTTGACAGCCGCGTTACATGAAAATTCAGCCCATCTGATGTTGATCAGCCAGCAAGGACAACACTGGTCGACAGTTTAGATGAATCTTCCACACGAATCAGCTGGGTCCCTGATACATTGAATAAAACTGCCAGCAAGCATCCAGTGTGAACTTTGTTTCAATGGGCAAATGGATTTTTCTAAGACGTCACAGATGAGGGAGTTTGTCCAACGCACCATATGCTTTTGATTTCTTTGTGAATACCTCGTCAATAACACTACAGTCTGACAAGGTGACATTAACCAGTTAGGTGGCAAGCGCATCTGGCTACATCAACTATCCTAACCACCGGCAGTTAAGCACGGTAAATGAAAAGCTGATCCTGTGATGACGCCTGACGTACACGTGATCAACCAATGTGTCACAAGCACATCATTATGAAAACAGTGTGGTAACCTGGAGTAGTTGTATAATTTCGTTGCTGCAATTTTTATACCTTTGAACATAGTTCATTCTCATTAACCTCAGTGCACAGTCTTCTACCTGCCCTCATCCATTATTTACTGTTTCTCTTATCAACTTTTTATTGAGGTAACTATTGTTAAGCTGCGTAGAACTGTATTAGATTGTTGCAAGCTACGGACCGCCTGGATCAGGACAATATAAAAGGAAAGGTCTTGCATTAGGCAAAGTAATGCAGGACAGGTTGCAGTATATGATATATCAATTGCAGCGGTTTTAGTTTACTAAGGCGATAAGAAATATTCCGTACGATACCAAAAATTTGCATATCAAACATCTTATACAGCCATGTAAACATTCTATAATATATTTATTCTCAGATGCAAGTAGATGAGCACACATTCAAAGCATTCAGAGTAACATCGAGTTGTTTCGGGTCGTATTTGAGGCAGTAACCCGGATAGTTTGCAATGTGTTCAATAAAGTTAACGTAACTTTGTTATTCTCAAAGCAATAATGTCTAAGTTTTTGAATGACATTCTTATCGCCTCTAAATTGATTGAAAGTATATTGCATTACAATTGGCAGTTCGCACATACTCATTAGATTCTCCCTGCAGGACAGTATGTTAGTACTATGTGACCATAAATTTATAAGTTTTGGTAACAGATCTAGCTAACAACAATCGCCGAATTGTCAACACATATATACCCCACACCGTTTATAGAAGGCTTTAAAAACGATGAAGGTTTGTGTACTATTTGTAGACGACATCAGGGGTATGTTGTTTGATTACCGTGATCTCTGTTCTACACTCAATTCATCTTTGGACTCAAAAACAACAATCACGTAAACTGTTGAAAATTAATTGATGCATGAACTTCATACACACGGATATCTGATTCAAGCTGATAAACATTATCGTATATATATATATATATATATATATATATATATATATATATATATACATCATTTTAATTAGCTGCTGATCACAGAGAAGCAGCAAAATTCGCTCACTTGCTCATTACAGCAATTATTTCAACGAATGTTTCTAACGAGTTTCGAGGTAGCATGTCATCCTCCGCACTTTTCATAGTCACCATTGTTGTCAATATACAAACTCAATAATGAGTTTTACTGCACAGCAGCTTATCTCCCTCCGTTCTCATGTTGCTCATACGATCTATATAGTCATCATTAAAATACAGTGCCACCCAACGGCACTTTCGAGTTGATTTAAAGTTGTGACAAAAACCAGCCATTAATATAGATGTTCCTTGCGTCTTTTCAACTGTGCGAACATTTGAACATATACTAGCTATCATAGCTTTGAGCAAGTGTTCCACATTTTGCTACTTACAAATCACTTTGTATTACCGTTGTTGGAGACGGTTAGAGTCGTCTCTGAGCTATGAAACGGACTGCATTTTCTCCAAGTAGACCTGGAAAATACCGTTTGACTCTTTTTAGATAATACCTACGTTCCCCAGATTGGAACCGGGACTCGGAGAGACGGTTAACGGTATCTCCTGTGGATTCAGTCACAGTCTGGTTAGCGTCCGCTTGACGGAAACCAAACTCTCGAAAATGTTATCGAAGCCATTGTTAAACGGCTCTGTCAAGGACCGCAGCCAGGGATACAAAAACCACCCGGGCGAACCGCTTGTCATAGCCTCCACTCGCCCGAACTTCGGTTCTTCACAGAAACAGGCGTCGTCTACAACGAAGAGGTCAGGGGAGACAAGCAGCCTTCCCTTGTTTGACGTCGTATTTGTCTGGGGTAGCGGAGAGAACGGACAACTAGGAATATGGAAACCGAATTCCATGGGAGTTGATAAAGAATGCTGTCAAATATATTGTCCAAGTCCAGAAGCAATTTTTACAAACAAAGTAAGAAAGTCGGTGGTCAAAAGATAAATCCGTACAAAAATGTATTACAGTAATTTTGAGCTTGTTAAAAATGCACTTGAACGCTGTTTTTGACAGCGAAGGTTGCATCCGTTATTGACATCAAAATCACCATAGCGTGAAGTATCAGAGCAATAGTTTTAAATTTTGTAGTCCAAAAGTGACTTACAATCTATCAGACACTTAGACGGGCGAAGAAATGGCCTTGTAAAAGTGAAATTTTGGTTTAGTTACTATAGTTCCGTGCAAGACAACAGCATTGCTTGAACAGTGCACCTTTAGACAGTGGTATGAATGCCGATGGACCCACTTTCTGTTTCTGCGTTAAGAGGATCACGAAACCTAAGAAAATCTTTATACAACGTCCCTTTTACCTATCGGTAGACCGTGATTCCAATGAAAAATTCATTTTGATGCGGCAGCTGACTAACTCATTTACAGTTGTAAGATATCCGCACCAAATTTTGTATGAATGATGTCAAACGGTTTGGGCGTCGTGTTTAACATGTTATTGATAAATGGATTGCGAATAACACAACGTTATGACCAAGTTGTAATACTCTACGTTTCAACCACCTCGGGTGGCCTTCCACAGGAGTGTTTTGATCGGAATCATTCTAGCAAAGGAACAGAGGTCACGTGGGATTTGCCGTGGTTAGGTCAATCTGTGCTGCCAGTGAATTGGTTGGTCAAATCGTCTGCCTATTAGGTGCGGATAAGACTGTTGTAGATAAGGTTCGTCTGTGTCTGGTGTTGTTTATCCATCCACGCCACACTGCAGACAGGGGTTTGCTATCATTGCGATTAACACAAGTGTGTTATGTGTAAATGGTGAGGGCTTTAGCGCAGCAGCGCTCCGCGTGGGAAGGCAGACCTCTGTGAATCACTCGAGCTTGATCAAAACCTACGTTGTGACAGTGCATGTAGTGCGATGGCCGAATCTTTTTCTAGCTTCCGAAGTTGATATGCGTCCTTAGGAGGAAACCTCGTGTGCCTCTTGTGCTTGGCAATAGGTACTTTCAGTTGTCTGCTTGTCTCTCCTATGTAGTTGGCATTACAATCACCGCATTTAATTTCGTAAACACAGTCTAGCTAGTCGCCCATAGAAACTGGGTCTTTAGGATGCATCATCAGTCGTCTTGCGGTTTTACCTAGCCGAGATACGATTCGTACATCGTACTCAGACAGGATGGAGCGAATGTTTTCAGATGTTTGTTCACGATACGGTATTTGCACAGCAGACTTGAAAGTTTTGATCGTTTTGGTCTCGTCCTTAGTTGACATGTGCATAATTGTGTTCTCAACAAACGCGTTTGGATATTGATTGGCTGCTAGCATTTCTTTGATTCAAAAAATTTCTGTTGTTTTGGAGAGTTCAGTTCTGCAAATTTTAGTGGCTCTATTGATGAGTGATTTGATGACTGTTCTCTTCATGCCGATTGGATGCGACGAGTTGAAGTTGAGATACCGACCAGAATGAGTTGGTTTTTGGTACACGGAAACCTGGAATCTCTGAAAGCACGTATTGCTGAACAAAAAAGGCACACGAGGATTCCTCCTAAACACGCATATCAACTTCAGAAGCTAGAAAAAGATTCGGCCATCGCACTACATGCACTGTCACAACGTAGGTTTTGATCAAGCTCGAGTGATTCACAGAGGTCTGCCTTCCCACGCGGAGCGCTGCTGCGCTAAAGCCCTCACCATTTACACATAACACACTTGTGTTAATCGCAATGATAGCAAACCCCTGTCTGCAGTGTGGCGTGGATGGATAAACAACACCAGACACAGACGAACCTTATCTACAACAGTCTTATCCGCACCTAATAGGCAGACGATTTGACCAACCAATTCACTGGCAGCACAGATTGACCTAACCACGGCAAATCCCACGTGACCTCTGTTCCTTTGCTAGAATGATTCCGATCAAAACACTCCTGTGGAAGGCCACCCGAGGTGGTTGAAACGTAGAGTATTACAACTTGGTCATAACGTTGTGTTATTCTCAATCCATTTATCAATAACTCGTTTACTGCTCTAAGTTTGCATCTGAGTGTTCTGTTTCATTTCTAATGCGCCGGCAAACATAGTTGTGGTTGGTTTACTGAACGGTTTTTAAATGTTGGAAACATTCGCATGTTAATTTGTCTGCAAAGTGAATTGTCCATGGGAATTTTCATGAAATCCATCGCTATCCACTAATTATTTGCAAATAAACTGTGCTACTAAATAATTAAAAGTAGTGAACGATTTTACAGACGTTTTTGTGCAACCACTGAAGGGAGACGATGTTTCATTATGGCAGTATCAAAAGATGTTGAAGATGGTGGAGATAACAACAGTGATGATATTATTATTATTATTAATAATAATAATAATAGCAATAATAGCTACACTACTTATTTTGCAAACAGTCAAACGTTTATTGAAACGTTTTATCCAAAGCATTTAATGTGAATATATACTAGGGTTTGCAGGCGTCCCACTTGAAGACTGGTTTTCTAAGCTTCTTGTTGTTGAGAAAAAACTTTTGAACAAATATAACTTGAATGTGGCTAAGGAATTGGACTCAGTAATCAGTAAGTTGCAAGTTGAAGCAAAAACCAGTTGATATAAAAAATGTCCTCTCCTGTTAAGCTGATTTGGTGCTACGTAAACTAACATTTACACTCTTGCTGATGAGTAGTCGGGGATTTGGTTAATTTCAAATTGAACATCACCCACAATTGATCCAAGCAGCTGTCGCATTCCCATAGAATTTCCAGTCGGCCTCTTTCGAAAAAAAGCACTGGACTCGAGTTTCGGTCTCATTAGAGCTCATCAGTAGTGCATATCATCGCCACTGCAGCCGGGACTTGAACCACGGACACGCTGTTCATGAGGAGTTAACAGACAGTAACTGTGTCTCCATTTTGAGGCGATCGGGCAACCTGTTCATTACTCATAAGCGAAAGTGGTTGAGTGTTCACATGTGATAATTCGGTCGTGCCTAACGTGAGGTCAATGGCTCAGTGGTAAACACGGTTGCCTCATGAACAGTGTGACCGTGGCTCTAGTCCTGGCTGCAGTGGCGATGATATGCACTACTGATGAGCTCTAATGAGAGCGAAACTCGAGTCCACTGCTTCTTTTCGAAAGGGGCCGACTGGAAATTCTATGGGAATGCGACAGCTGCTTGGATCAATTGTGGGTGATGTTCAATGTACACTCTTCATAGCTGTCAGGAAATACTTAGGTTAAACAAACAAATTTGGGAGGGAAAGGCCGAAAACACATTCACTGTTCGTTTCTGTGGAACTGGTGATGAAAGTGAATTGTGTGACCTGTTGCCAGAACAGAGGTATATCGCATACTTGCTATTAAAAACAAGATTATGTTCAGTAAAATGGATAATTACTGTAAATTTTCTCATCAGTGTGTCCATACAATTTTACTAAGATATATAAAATTACGCTGGGCTATAACCATAACTAAAATGAATTTATGTGCGACCCGGTCTATTGTGCTTCCGAAGTAATCAAGCAGGCTTAACTCCATCCACACACAGCTATGGATGAATGTTTGAATGTGATTATTTGGTTGTGCGTGATCGTTACCCCTACAGCGAAAGAGCCTGAGTGTACATTCTGGTTTAGGTCAAAGAACGCACCGCTGACGAGCTTCACTGGCAGAGAGACTATGATCTAGTTCTTTTTTTCGAGATAAGCTCACCGGAAAGTTTGTATGAATGTGAAACCTGTGACCAAGTATGAGCGATGTTTAATTTAACTAGTCCATCGATGTTCAGTGAGAAACCACGCTTTGTACATAGCATTGTGATGACGATGATGATGTCCACCTGTAACGAGTGACCACGAAACACTATATCGTTCAGGTGAGGGATAGCGGAATGTGCGATATCAACCGCCGATAAAAATTCAGTTAGTGTCATCATCTCAGCATCATTCCATCGGCTTTCCTTTTCCTCCATTAGTTTAACAGCTGCTGCGTTTTCCAGCAGCAGTTCTACAAGTTACAGTGAGAACATCGAGCTTGTGTACATCCGTTTAGTTTAAGAGATTTTATATTGTTAGATAGTCTTCGTGTAGGTGGCGAGTTAATCATGGAAACTTTCTTGAAAATTCGGTTGCCTTTTATTCGCTTCCTACATCCATTCACCTGCGTAACTGGCTGAACAGGAGTCCTTAGATCAGTACCGCTGTTGACAGCATTAACTAAAACTGTGCAAGAGTCCAGTCTGTCTCACGCTGCTAGATAGCATTATAATTCTAACAGTTATGATAGCATAATTAGTGTATATTCAGTGCCTAAAACTCACCAAAATCACGGAACCGGTTTCTTACGTGTTGACAGTCAGTAGGTGTATAGTGTCCTTAAAGTGTTTTTGAACAAACTTGTGACGGAGAAACAAATTATCACAAGCAATCAAAACCCTACTAATGTTGAAAGTTTCCTGAGTGTTTAGATTTCAGTGCAATCGATTAGGCAACTGTTTTGCTTTTAAAGAAAAACAGAGAAACTTCTCTGGACGCGTTGATCCAAGTATTCAGGAAGCTACTTTACAAAACTGTAAATTTTCTTTAGAAAATGGCACTAAATGATAAACACTCTGCGATTATTCATTCAAGATACAAAAGTCACCTCAAAGAAATGCATGCTAGAACACATCGGTTTTTCAAGTTTCTTCAGTTTCATGCTTTTTCTAGATGATCTTGAACTTTCGCTGGCTGCTGGAAGTGCTTATAGTTGAACGCAAATGAAACAACGGTCAAAGACATTGGATTGTATGACAGCTATATCAGCCATCTTCAGTAAACTTTGGGACATGATGATAGTTAACGCAGAAACAATCTCTAAACAATCAGTGCTAACAATTTATTCTGATGTCAGAATTTTAACCTGCCAGTCGCTGATAAGTCGGCAGCTTGGCGTGCACTTTAACGGATAGACTTTACATTTTCCTCTTGAGACTCTAACCGTGTCTGTCATACCTATGGAAGGACACATGAAATGAGCCAGGAATAGGGGAGTATCGGGAACCATATCCCGCCCATGAAATACTTCATATTCAACAGGCATATTACATTTTTCCGTCAAAAAGCTTGGTCATTAAATGCACCGCCTCGCGCAGCATGTAATACGTTAACCATTAGAAACTGGGCATGTAAATTCATCCTTCAATCAGATGTAGTTATTTAATAGAATCTAGTTGATACCCATTACGTCGTTCCTCCGTAAACATAGTAGTATGTTGCTAGGTTGTCAACAGTACCTCTTCCATCAGATAGTTGAGGAAAAGGGAAATTGGCATTAAATCCGTTTCCTTTCCGAGGTGTTCACAAGCCAGTGGACACTGCAATCTCGAATCCCTTGCAAGCAGTTACCTGCACTCACCTTCAAGAATGTGGTAAGCAACCACTTCAGTTTTCTCAATCTTCATGTACTTTGAGGAGCGGTACCCATTTCAGTGAGTATGCCAATGAACAGTCGCACAGATATCATATAAGGGGTTACAATTGTGTGTGTTGAAGAGCAAGTAAACTACGTCTTGACACTTTTGGAGACGGTCAACAAGCATGTTTATGGGAAATTTCTCAGTCCGTGAGCAATGACTGATTACTTGCAGGTTGAGCCGCGAAAGACCTTGAGGGAGATGGATCTGATAAGCCGTCAGGCCAAACAGTCATCATCATCATCATCATCATAACAGCCATGAGCCTGACCAAAAGGTACTGTGACTCAGGCTGCCGCTCATCTCAACAGTGACGTGGAATATCCTAGAAGAAAAAGTTACTAAGAAAGTTGAAAATTATCAAAAGAAGTCCAAGCGGAAGAACTAGAAATGGTATGGATACAGATACGCCCGAGCGTTCCGTAATACGCGCCGGCGAACTGCCACATTGCTCACGCAATCAGTCCACTTAATATGGGCCAATTGGCGGAGACAACGGTGGTCAAACACAGCAAGTTTGTTGATATCTTCTTTGTGGACAGGCCACGTTTCTGAACCATAAAGCAAAATGGAGCGCACACAGGCATTATATACCCTTCCTTTAAGCGACAACCGAACGTTTTTCTGACGCCAGAGATAAGGCAGTCTGGCAAAGGCAACTCGTGCCTTTGCTAACCTCGTTGATATCTCATCAGCAATATTATAGGCTGACGAGATAGTGCTACCCAAGTATGTGAAACTGTTTACAGTTTCAAGCAGATTACCTGCAATGAAGAAAGTAGGAATGTAAATTCCCCAATCTTGAGGCAGCACTTTGCACTTTGAAGGTGCAAAGCGCATTCCATACAAACCAGCT
>LUCH01000849.1:97608-108508 GCA_013368495.1 Paragonimus heterotremus | reverse complement strand
ATACTGTTCTACCTACTAGTTGCCTTATTCGCAGTTACGCTCTAGATGGTTTCAAACATTCTGGCTGCGGGGCTCTGCCTACCATGTGGTCAGGAAGGTTTCTTCAAGGATGTTCGCTATGACACTAGTGCAGTGAAGATGAACGATCGTATTATACTACTCATACCGCGGCTATTTAGTAGTGGGACTAGAGGATATATTTCGACATCGTACAAGCCATAGGAAAAATGCCGGTAGGAGCGTCAGAGTGCAGCATCGCCCATCATGGTCTCTGTTACTTAAAGGAACTGAGCATTGACGTATGTGGCAGCCGAGACGGTCCGGGGCCGAATGCCGCGTGCAAATGGGTGGTTTTGTTTCTGGTCTTGTTTGAACGCTTAACTCGTGTATTGTTTTGTCGAATAAACAACCCTTATGCCATCCGCGTTCTTGAATCACAACACTAGTTGATAATCGCTTTCACATTATTAGAATGATCATCCACACCGTCATATAGCCTGGATTTTTGACTTATTTACAGTACCTCTGCCCTGGACAAAGTATAATACAGTGTACCAAAGTAATGACTAAGTTCTTGATGCGGAGGCCAGAAACGGTGTCAGCGCCAAACGAGTTGATTGAGCCTGATTAGTTCATGCATGTTCAAATTTCATAAGCTAGATACTAGTCATTGCAAAGCGTATGTCTAGGGGAAATGGAGGAGCTTGGTGTGTGTGCCATTTTTTATGCTGCTCTCTACTGGACGTGTTGTATGCAGATACATTTTTAGAATGAAATGGATGAAAAGGAATTGTGAGAACACTATGAATGATGCGTAGGTTGGTCTATACAACACTTAAAAATGTTGGTCAAGTGAAGACTGACAAGGACGATTGTGATTTTTCGGTTTACAGTAATCGAAAACGAGCTTTTCGCTGGCATATGAAAATCACGTGCAGCATAAATGTGAAAGTTGTCAGAAAGTGAATAACAAACTTGTTTTCTTTTCTTTTTAAATATGATCCAAATGTTGTTTTTGTAAATAGCAAGCGTGAAACAGTGCGTGTTGATAAATATCTGACGTTCACTGTACAACTCAAAGTTAATGTATCTGTACAAGTTATTGGAGAATAAAGGTATCGCTGAATATGTCAACAAAACAGGTTTTTCGTTGCTCTTGGCAATCACTGTCAGTGAGGTTTACACTAAGCAACACCAATAGGTGCACATCAGCTATGAGGTGAACAAGCAAATATTTTATGGTGAGGACCTTGCATGGAAAATTTCGCTCGGTAGGATTGACCCAGACAGCGACAAAACATATAGACATCTACAACCGATGTAGTAAAATAGGATTGTGGAGTGCATTAACTGTCGTGAAATTGTCTCAAAAATCATCAAGACATACAAATGCCAGCATCGTACCCTCTGTTGTTCACAACCGTTTCTGTCCAAAAGCTTCACAAAGATCCCAAATGCAGATCTCACAACAAAGGGCAACTAGTCGGTAACAGTAAGAAGAAGCCTGTCATTGTTTTGAGAGTAGGAAAAATGTTTGAGAAGGGATACAAGAAAGTCATCTAAGAATCTTTTTGTTTGGAGTATGCACTGTTATCTACCAAGTGCATTTACACATTTTTGTTCACTAAGTCCTGTCCACACTAGTCCAATGTTTGCAGTGTATCCAAAGTAACAAGACGTTACAGAATGCCCCTATTACGCAACTAAACCCTTGTTTTTAACAGAACAGAAAACTCATAAGCTACAACTAGTTAGATAACGCGGCTATTCCGCGCATGCTCATTAACAACGTGACTGGCAAACTAGCTCGCTATTTAAGACGCAATAACGCATGCGTAATCATTTTAAGAGTAACATCAA
Organism: Paragonimus heterotremus; assembly: GCA_013368495.1. Lineage (NCBI taxonomy): Eukaryota > Metazoa > Platyhelminthes > Trematoda > Plagiorchiida > Troglotrematidae > Paragonimus > Paragonimus heterotremus. The sequence continues at coordinate 106,648 of LUCH01000849.1, read as the reverse complement.
TATCACTGTTGGCTGTACGCTCACATAATGGTAGGCAGCTGTGTTCAGTAATACTGGCTTTGATGGACCGCAATAGGTGAGATTTTGTGTACGCATCAAAAGCGTTTAATAAAGCCACAGAACTGATGCAAGAAGCAGTCTCCAACAGGTGTTCGCAGCTTGAAGTTTTAAGTTCATGTCTACACACCTCTAAGCTGATTTGCGTCTATTCTAACTATTCGATGTTCACGAATATACACACCAAGACATCTGCTGGCAGTCTAATGCGGATTTTGACATTTTTATTGCACGGGTCTGTTTAAAGATCAATGTGGTGTACAGGAACGTCGGCGAGTAATCGGGAACATGTGATCAGACGGATTTTGTGTTGGTTGGCAGAGGTTCATACGACAATTATTTTCCGGTTACAGTATAAGCATGTGACATTCCAAACACTTTCTTCAGAGTACACTACTGTTGAATTCAACAACTTTTAGTTCATGTTATATGATTAGTGAGAATATAGGAGATAACTGAGTCATACCATTATGTATGACACTTGTATCGTGTGGTTTAAAGACAGGAATTTTAACTGGCAACTGTAGGAATAATCATTAGCGAAAGCCCAAAGCTTATGAATTGTTTATTCAAATAAATTAGTACATCCACACTTCACACGTAAATTTGGTTTCATTTAGTTTAAACACTACAGAACTTGTGGTAAACTTTCTCAAAAAAATAAGTCACGCAGCTCCCCCCTTCAGAACATTTTGCTATACCAACAACGACGTGAGTATAACAAATGAAGATTAAGGTTATTATCTCAAGATTACGAGTGAAGCTGTTAATCTAGGTCGTATTTATTGATGATGACTTCTAGATTTAAATCAAACCTGGTAGTATCCATGAGTAAGCACTTGATGACACAACTGCTAAAAAACTAAAAGCCATTCACATACCTTTTACAATAAGAAGAATTTTCCATTAAATCTCTCTCAAGAAGAACATTAAACCCAAGTTTTACTCTTGATAGAGCTTGCCATTAATACATATTACTGCGAAGATTGATGTTTTGACTGGTCAGGTTTTCTAAAATCAGCCGTGCTGACCACTGCGCCAAATACCTCAAATTAAACAGGACAGAATTAACATACACAACCTCAACTTGTACAATGCTTTCACCGTCCATACAGGTTTTGGCATATATGTCAATATGATCTTTCTTATCATCTGTTTGTTGTCCACAAGAAAATGTTATCCTTATCTGGTCTATCGTTTATTAGTTTGAAGTGATTCATTGTGATTTCAGTCATCAGATGACCTGCTAGCTGGTTGGTTGATTTCTGTTCATGCAAACAATACTATTATGTTCTGTTCAAGTTCCTTACACTCATTTCAAGAGACCTAATGGTGAGAAAGCAAAGTGTCACCAGGCAAACGCATATACTTTAGTGAATTAAGCTAAAAAAATATTATTTGATTCGATTCCTCTGAGTTTAGTATACAAGTACACAACAAGTGCATACAAAGGCAGTTTTGATTGTTGACAAATCACGAAGAGATCGCATGAATTGAACTCTCTCGTCAAGATCAGTTTTGTCACTGCAAAACAGTTTACTCATAGTTTAAATGGAAAAGCAAATGATTCCTTTTGTGCCTTCCTTGAAGTATCTGTGTCTATTAGGAATTGAACTGCTTATGAAGAGTCTATATGGCTGAAGTCTAGAAAAACAAATACACCTGGAGGTTCTGAAAGGATGTTCAGAGTTTGTACACCAACGTTTGTCTGAGCTAATTATTTGGTGTCTGTTAGAACCTAACCAGCCGTGCGGATTCAGAACACGAGACTCGAGATTGTACGCTGAAATTCTGTCACTTGGTGGGTGACCGATACGTGTGACATGTGACCCAGAAGTATGACCAGTATGACAAACAACCAATCAGAACGTAGAAACCTATTGATCCAATTTAACCAGACCACAACCTGCTTGTGGGGCCAATAAGCAGGCGTTATGACAAAAGCACATCGATTGTCTGCAACAACGGGAACGCGTCGATAGCAGTCTTATTATGGTGATTTGGTGATCGCCACCGGAGACACTGATCCTATAGCAACCTGGATGGAGACGCATAAGTGAAGGTGTAGTGGAAGAACAGTTCACTGGATTGTGAGCTGTTGATATGGCGGCTGTTAGCCGTCCTTTTCGCATCACTGTTCAGTAGTCACCGAGTCAGATACGTTTATTGTTTTGAAGAAAACGTGCGATTGCATTTTCTTGATTGTATGCAAGGAAGTGCATGTTGGTCTACAAATATTTTGATAAGATTCCAAAGTTTGACGACGAATTATCTTTCACAAAAAGTTTCCCTTTACGGCACAATAACGTTCTTCCCAATTTTTTTGAACTTACATAACAACTTTTAAACTTTTAAACTTTTAAACTGTCTAGAGGTTTATATGAGTTTCTTTTATGTCACTATTCCAATCACACCACTTGGTCGAAGTCTAGCCATAATCTTCAGAAACGGAGGGCAATCATTCACTTTGTTCCCTCTATAGCTTGGTCTCTATTCAAACTAAGAATGTAACAGTTTTCAATCATTTGAGTTCTCAGTGTTAACTGAGACATTGTCTACGTAACGTTTGGACAATCCTCGTTAGAACCACAGAATTCATTAAAGCTCGTCAACGCTATTTTAATTACTAGTAAGTAGTAAGGGATATAGTTGTTATTAATTAATCATTACCCACAACTGATCGTAGCTACCACATTTCTATTGACTTTCAGTCAGCCTCCATCGAAATGTAATACTATACTCAAATTTTTTCTTGTTGAAGCCTGTTACTAGTGTCATGTCCTAACTTCAAACTCTGGCTCGGCTTTCATCAGAAAACCGTGTGGACCTTTATGCCACTGACTTCATATTAAGCACCACCGAATTATCATGAAAGTGTGGCAGGAGTTCTAATCCCAGCCGTGTGAAGAATAAACAGTATCAACAGACTCTAACAAGAGCGAACATCGAATCTAGCGTCAGTCCTACACAGTGCGAAGAAACCCGGTGAGATTAAAGCTTTCAAGGAGCACGAAGAAAATACACGGAAGCTGGTTCACTACTAAACCTGAACACAAAGGCAAAAAACTTGGAGTAATTCTAGTCTCAAGGAAATTTAGATAAAGGTATCAAGACGGGTACCCCAAAAATTTCAATATCCAAGTTTCTACTGTTTGAACATGAGAAAGAGGAGTCTAAAAGTCTTCAGGTAGAGAACATGTGGAAATGGACAACAAAGTGAGGTCAAGCGGACAACAATCATTCCACAATCTTGCTCCATAAGAGTAACCAGTTTGCGTCTCTGTTACTCTGTTTTTCACAGACACACACACACACACAACTGCCACCGCAGAATAAACTAGGGTAATAGAACAAACTGGCAGCAACTAGTGACAGCATGCAACATATCTGGAAATGGCTGGATGTTTCGGCGTTCTTTACAAAAGTTGGCTGACAACTCTAATCATTCTCCACTGACAAGTATGGGATTCAATTAGAAAACTGGGTCGATTTTTATGACAAATTCTTTGTGTTTTTTGTGCATCAAAAAATGTCTCCTCTAGTTTGCTGACATAGTGACTGTTAGACGCCTCTTTATCTTAATGTGTTATGGACTAATTTGTTCTCATCTAAAGACCGCCTCGATGGCCTATATCTCCCAGCATTTTTCATTTCCACGCCTGTCTGTTTGGTCCCGTTAATCCTGTTTCTGTTTCTCGTATTTTTGTTTTGATGTTTAAAATTAGTTTCATGTTTGTGTATAATCAGAATGTACGAACTACCACCCCGAAAAATATCCTATAGTGTGCGCCATCACAATATCAGGCAAGACTTTCTGTAAAACCACTTCGTCTCTGAAGATTATACGCACTTCCTACAGATACATGAGGACGTTGTTAATAACACTGAAAACTGATGTATAACAGTAATCCAAGCCAAAGCTATATTTTACATGACTACATCATATTGGAGAGACCTTCTAAGATGAAACCGTACTTCCGTCTAACTGTCGAAATTCGTGTTTAAAGTTTCATTCTATAAGCAGTATGACGTGTGAACACATTCAGTGGGAAAGCATGTGGTCAGTGTTTGCATACACAACTATAGGACCGTTGGTTCTGGCAATGCTAATCCAAACTACAAATAAAGACGCGATTAATGCCTGCAGCACCATGACAAAGGTCATTAGCTGAAGCCGCACAGTCGATTGTACACAGTTACAAGCTTTTGAAAGATACGAACCTATCCTGTTTGCCTCTCATATGATATGCAAACTAGTAGGCGGAGATCATAGTGCAGGATCTAGCCACTATATAATTTCATTCATTGGTCAACAGACTGTCAGATAAGATTTGCAAATATGGGAGCTAAACAGTAGTAATCATAGCGCAGTGAGTCTTATCAGTAACCTAAAGTGTAACAGAAACGTTTTACTCCACAAACTTTAACACCTACAATGTACACCTATTCTGACAATGACTTAGCTTGTCTTGAACATTGCAATTTAAAACTGTAAATGTAAGTAATATCAGATATCATCATCGTAACTATTGAACAATAGTCTAATGTGAAACATTCAATCTTTTGCAGCTGCCTGAATCACGAGAAGGTTCTCAGGGTAAGTTGATTGATTTGCAAACCCTTTTTGGTTGAGCAAAACGTGAATGAAACACAAGGTCACACCTGTTCAGAAGTCAGAGCTAAGTCAAGCTTCTTCTTCAGCGTGGTTGCAAAAATGTCAGGGCGTTCCATCTTTAGTTGGACATGATTCACACGCAAATAAAAACTAGGGCTGGTCCATCTGTACATCTATCAACCAGGGTTGTCTCTTCTTAGGTTCTTCGGAACCTGACGGTTTAACGGATTAAAACGGCATGCGCTAGAAAAAATGACGCCTATGATAACTCAGTCTACGATCATGCATAAATTATACCACATGACGTTTGTCAATAACATGTATCTTGATATCAATCGGGAGTAAGGTAGACTTTGAACATTTTTCATTGTTTCATCTGTGAAAAGCACCCAAGTCATAGCTTGATATCTCGGAACCTCGATCAAATATCTTCAAGCTTCTCAGTATCTGTACGACGCAGCTTTGTGAATACGCCTCGTGATTTGATTAAAAATGCTTTCTTCCATAAGTTCTGCGGAATTCAAAGCACCTCACTAAATAAAAATATCGTGGGACTCATCAGTGGACCATTTTTGATCTTCGTCAACCATTTTCAGGCAGCACATTCACTTTTTATTGTTAGTAGTCATATTACTAAAAACGCCTGTCAGCTGGAACAACTCCTCGCACCTTCCAGCTGGGTACAGGATATTCGTTGCAAGCGTTCAGCTCACAAATCCGGGTGGAGACAAAGTATGCGTTTTTTCACTCTTTTCATTGGTCTAAGTAACCCGTAATTCACCTCAAGCAGTCAATGCTATTCTGCTGTAGGTAAGCTGTTTGGGTACATCGAGTCACGTGAATAGAACCAAGTGATTTCAAAACGACTTGTGAATAATCGGCAATTTGGTCTGTTGGTGAAACTGTTTAGGGTATTTTTACTGCTTGTCCCAGCAAAATGTTAATATCTTGATATTTTTGAGGACAGGTAGCGCGCTGGAACGACCATAAATGCTACAACCAAACGCAGATTTTTCCGCGAAGTTCGACTCATGATTGTGAATGCAGTGACAACCCTATTTCTCAGACATTTCGGAAACGTTACTGGAGGTCCCACGGTTCGGATCTTGGAATTAGGTGATATTCACTAAACTGTTATCGAAGTCCTCCGAAGCAGCTGGGCTTCCAACTTTCTCTTAGCAATATAGCTTCTTTTACTTCTTCGTTGTATTTCGAAGGAGAATCGAGCAGAAGACTTTAAAGGACACTCTGCATGGATCTTCTAGAAAACGTATGAATGATATATACAAATAATCTGCACCAGGAACACAATAGTCTTTATTCAATAAGACAGACATCTATTATTAATATTGTTCATTTCTTTTGTTTCCGTGCGACTACTTTGATGGAAATGCTGTGTCTGCAAAAGTGCACACTCCACATTCCTCACGTAGTAGTCTACCACGCCTCTATGTTATTCAATGCAACAATACTATGTGGAGTTGAAGAATAACTCACCACCTGAGAAGTTCATAATGCACCTAAGACAGTTACGTGCAGCCATATTTGCGACGGAATTAATAGGTCGTTGTTTTAGAAACAACTTGACGCACACTATGATGTGCAGCAAACAAAAATGGCAAACTGAGAGAACGTTACTACGGGATGAGACAAACCTGGAGGTTACCATCTTTGACAGTTGAGCTTTCTATTCTGATAGGCTAAAATTGGTCAGTCTCATTGTCATTGGCGTGTAAACACAAATGCATCCATCACAGCCTTCAAAAGAGTTGCGATAGATGTTTACTATCATTCTTTCTCAGTGAAAGTCACATGTTTCGACCTTTGTAGGTAACATCAGCATCAGGTACACACGCAGATCAATAACAAACAGCTGATTGATTTCAACCCAGAGGTGATAAGGTAGCATAGCGGTTAAGAAAAGTAATTCATATAATATTCTTCATTCTTGGTTGCCTAAACACCGTGATCTAGTGAACCATCATCCGAACAACCATGCAATTCACGATCACTGGTAATGGATTCGATTATCTGGTGTGTCGAAACGGCTGTCCGTATCATCGTTGGTGGTCACTTGAACCAACTGTTTACAAAACTTCGGAGCTTTCTGGAAGAACTGGACGGCAAGTGGTCCATCGACACACTGAATATACTGAAGGTATAAAATTTACCAGCCTCACATTCCCGACTAAACAAGATAATTACTTTTTATCATGATAGCATAGTGTCATTTAATACAACAGATATGTCGAATAGTCTACGCCACTCTCCGATACATAATATTCAGCTGGCTGTAACCAACCACATCATCAGTTGTTGATTTCACTAGCTGATCACACTCAACAGCTTGCTGTTTTCCATATCACAGGTTTTTAGCATGGCCATACTTTGGTTTCTTCAAAAAGTGCTCAAACTTTATAGTGTTCTCCTCGTATATGCTTTGTCTGTTCTTAACTGGAATTTGACTTTCACCTTGTTTTCATACTTAAAAAAAGTCTGTTAATGTTCCATACACCATGTGAAGCATAGCTGACACACACCAACACACCAGTGACAACGACAAGCACATACATGCACCAGCGAACTGAGTGAATAACCGCAAAATAACCACACGTGTCAAGATTCACGTTGGTATTTGTTTGTATTTATTGGACTTATTTTTTGTCGTTTTTCCTTTTCTAGAAATTGTACCGCAGCGGATCGGTTCTGCGAAGGTCAGTGGGTTGAACTTTTTGTTCGATATTTCTGACGTGCGTTATATCTGTTTGTTGTCAGTTGTTGTGAGCCCGATCCGACAAAGCACATTTACATTTTGTAATTGCCTACTGGTAACCTTACCGAGTAGTATGAATGCATACATTTTTATTTTTCTAATGTTCTCTACCCGACCCTGCTCAGAATAACCAACTTAGGTGGAGATACGAATCAGAATCCTTCGTAACACAAAATCTTATTTATTGTAACATGAGCTATTATCAGGTATTCAGTCATCAGTTTTTGCATCCCATCGCTGGCTTGGAGTGACACCAACGTGCAAGGAATGACATTAGAAAGCGGATATTTTGTACCGATTAACAAGAGAGTTCCTTCGTTAAACGTCTAAACTTGCACAGGTTTCGATGATTGGACAGTCGTCGGCGACCTCGAGAACATTTTACCAATGCCGCTGCCGAGTGATATGAGGTTCAAGGTGGACATCTGATGAGCTGGCGTACAAAAATAAGATCACTCACCAAAGAGTTCGCCACTGTATGTGTGATTCGTCTTCCGGGTTGTGGCTCTTACAAATTTGATGACTGGGGACTTTAAGTGCGATGGCAAATACTCGGGTTCAGTGGTGCGACTGTCGTGATTGTTGAGTTAAATTATCTATGGAATAATCGCAGCTAATTAAGCGGGACGTCGAAAACATTTAAAGAAAAAGCCGCCCTGCTAATGACACCTCACTTTCACCCCATAGCCTGGTTCTTTGTTTAAATTGTGTGTGCACTTTGTGTTGACTGCTTGCGTGCAAACAGCTGATCTTAGTATTTAAGTCGCTTTTCTCTCTTTTCTCCTGTTAACTGCTGTTTTTTTCTTTCTTCATGGTTGTATGACATTGGGAGCAGCAGCGCCAGCCACTGATGCGTTATTGTCTTTACTTGTGACTATTGTTTCCATCAAATGATTAGAAACGTTAGTATTGGAATTGGTATGAGTTAGTCATCCTAGGTCGGTGTTTAACGGTAATTTGCCCAGTTCTACCACAGTCACACAAGGTGCAGATTATCCGAAAGGCATTCTGACCGAAAGCGTTTGATTTTTCTACAAACGGAAGCTTTTATCTTCTGACCTGTTGGTCTCGCGAGTGTCCGCACGAAAGCTTCCGACCTGAAAGACTCATCTCCATTTTCTTTGGTAGGTATAGGTTCTTCGATCGTTGTCGTGTTTCCACTTCTGGAAAATCAGTATATCGTGGAAGTTCAACACTCCGTTTTCTGTTTCTAGGTTCAGTCCATGTTCACCATCCTTTGCTTCCTCCTTTCCGGTAATCCAGTCCTAATGCCGTTTTCCCTGGCACACACTGTGCTTATACAGTTTCCTACTGATATTTCAGATGCAGACACAATTTGATCCCAAACTTTAGTTATATTTACCGGTCTAACTTCGAAACGTAGAGGATGGTATCACTGAGCACTAGTCTCAGTACTTGCAGTGGACAAAACGTTCTCCACCAATTGATCCAGAATAATACTGTTGCTCCCAGAAAGTTTGATCTCGATTTTATTACTTCTGCCAACAACGATACATGTGATCGTAGTTGTCATCTTTTTAACTGACAAATTATTGACAACACGACTTAGGTAACAATGTCGTCCATTAGCTTCA
>LUCH01000849.1:13380-96892 GCA_013368495.1 Paragonimus heterotremus | reverse complement strand
CTCAGTGTGTCAGACACAGCTATTGAATTAAAAATTGAAAGATATCATGCGACTGGACCAGTGAGGTTTCCTCATTGAAGAACGTTCAGCTAATCACAGCTCACACAAAAGCTGTTGCAAATGAAATTGTGGCCGATTGGCGTGAGCCAATGAAAACCCGAGACTGTCTGGCAGTGGTTAAAATGGGCTGGTTGAAGGTCTGTGGGACTGAAACACCAGAATAGATTAGGCAGAGGCGGTGAAGCTTAACGACGAACCGGTCAATGAAAGCCTAATACTCACGTCGTACAATAGCAATCATTGATGCAAACACTGCTGGTTCTCTTTAAAAAGGCCGTTGTTTTTTACAAATCACAATAACTTAGTGTCATTCAAACCACTGTTATCCCTATTTTTTTCAAATTGTAACTGAGTCAGTGGCACACATTAAGTAGAAAAATAGAAACGAATGGTTTTTCTAACCGTTCCACTTTCAACCATCAGTATTTCTGCTTTTTTTGTAGTGTGCAGTCCCCATGCAGGCTTGGATGAGGGAAATGGAAGAAGAGGAATCAACACATGTCGGGAGAACAAAAAAATCAACTTCATCTTTTACACAAGCACAGGAATCAATCAGTGACAGGGTAGGTGGACCGACTCGTGTGACTGGTTCGAGTACTGGGTCGGATAGTCAGAGGAAGGTTACATTAGAAAATGCGCTACATGCGCTGAGTGGTAGTCAGATATGTCTGAAGATGTTTTCAGCTGCTTGCATTTTAGGTAACTTCCAACCTATGCAATTTGCTTCGAAAAGGTTTTTCATGAAAATGAGTAACAGTGTTTGCACAAAAGTGCAAATGAAATGCACAGTCTGTGCACATTTGAGCACTGTCTAGTCACAGGTAGCCGGTATTAGGCCGAATATGACTAATAGCCAAAAATGCTGCAACTCACGTTATTCGACTGTTCAACTTTTTAAGAAGTGAGTGAACAAAAGCTTTCGTTTTGGATGAGTATGAGCCATCTTACTGAGTTATTGTTTCATATCATAGGCTTATCTGCAATGCTGAACGCCTCGAACATTGGGATCTATTGTTTTTCTGCATTCTGCTGTGATGTATGTCTAATTGTGCACTTGAAATCTAATGGAATGGCGCACCTACACAGAGGTGATGAGCGCGTCAGACGATTAGACCTGATAAAGTTGACGGAAACAGTAAACTTCATTAGTGTTTTGATAACTAGTTGGCGTCAGCTATCTAGCCCTTCGATGACAGGAACAAATTTTCGGTTCTTATACATACATATGATATCATATAAGTGGATATTCCAAAGCCTGATGTAGTCCTAAGTAAGTCTGTTTTTTACACGTGTATAAATTTGATTCAAGTAGACTCAGGTAAGGCTACAATAAGCCTTTGTAGGTAACCGAATGTTTTCACTCCAAACTGAGCGATACGGTAGCGGGTGAAGACAGTGGTTGGGCAGACGAAGAACCCTCTATTTTAAGGAATATTCCATAGTTGGAAGACAACAATGCCACAACTATGAGAAACTTTGGCTATATATCCACGAGGCATTGATTCATTTAGCGTTTGTTTTGAAGAGGAATTTATGGGACTACATTCGAAGAAATCGCAAGCAGTAACACCAAAATTTAAGCGACAAAAATTGAAAAACAGGACAGTTCAAAGCAAATATAAGCCGTTGCATAGTTGACAACACGGAACACTCAACAATTCCTATCATCAGAGTAGCAAACGCTTATAATTCCATTTGTCAAATGAACGTTACTTGCATGACAAACTAACAAAACGAAAAAACAAAACCAAAAATACAACCTCTCAAATCCAAAAGCCTTTCAGGGCACATGGCTACTATCACAGTCAGGACTCACGCGTTGGGACAGAGAAACAATCTTCATAGTGAGACAACCGTCACCAGGTAGCAACAGTTAATGCCAGATTCCCGCATAAATTTGTCAAGTGTTCAGCGGGCTTAGAACAGTCTGTAGGTATAAAAGAGTGACTGAATAGGATGGCGGTCCCAAATTGCGAGAAGAAGGATACAGGATACCACGAAAAGCGATCACTAAAAGTGTATGAGAAATAAAGCGCACGTCACAGTCAAATGAGTAGCGATATTATGAGAATCTATTTCCTACTTCACAGCCTTCTCCGTCCAGTACAGTTGACTTTAGTAGACGTCCATTATACTGACATCCCGTATCACAGCTACCCCACCATGAACCACGATAAAGTTAGGTTTGATGAACGAGCTTGCCGGTGATGTTCATTGCTTCTCGAAGACTGCGTAGCCTAGTGTGCGTAGCCGTTCTGCCAGGTTCTTGGCACGCGATTGTGCCGAGCACAACGCATATCGTGAGTAGTCCAACACGATTGTAGAATATGGGCAGGGTTTTCTGGTCGACCAAATTTGCTACGACAAAGAAGTAAGTGGTCATTTCGATCACCTTGGTAATTCCGGACCTTAGTTTGTGGAACACCGCATCGGAGTTGAGTAGCACCGGTAACGGTTCTGGGGGAACGCGGTCTGGATTCAACAGTCAACGATTGGGGAGTTAAGGGCGAGACACGTCCTAGAGACCATGGCTGTGTGGACTTGATAATCAAGCTCTACGAGATAGGATCTAACGACCTGGACATGCCAATTAGAGCAATACTTAACCTATAAGACGTGGTGCATGAATTCCGAAGCAGCACACGTGGTAGTGAACTCATCTCAAGGCAACTATTACGGTGTGGGAATACGAACTGAACAGCAGGCAGCTGCAAACGCCTATTCCAAAGATCAGCCAATATCTCGTAAAAGCAACGTACCTACGTTGAGGATACGACGATAGGTCTTGGTTTGCTGGAGTAGAAAGGCTTATTCACTTATGGAACAAGTGTGATGTGGAAGCCGCACAGATGAATTGGACAACCCTCAGTTAGCAGAAAGATTCTGAGGTATCCGGCCAAGGTGTCAGTTTTCATATGTTTCAAACGTTTGGACAACAGTTCGTTCGAATCTAGAGTGGTATATTCCAAGCTATCCATTGCTCAGGAGACTTTCTCTCCAGCGATCGGGTCGGCCGAGGATCATGCCGGAGGCAGAATCGTACATGATGATTGCTCATCAATGTGCGGATGAACAGATACCACCTCGGACCAGTAGTCGTTGGAGCTTGCGGTTCCTCTTGTAGGCGGTTCTCCAGTTACCAGAAAAGTCTACAAAAATAACATCCTGCTTTTGTCTGGGCTTGGATCGCAGTTTAGTATTTGCTTCCTGGTAATATAGTTTCCCGCGGTGACATGAGCACTTCGTTGAGTGACCAGTTGCCAGGTATACGGAAAACCATATGAAGCATGCGTGTTTAGTAATGAATTCGCCTATACCATTGTAAAATTAACTGCATGAAGGCCGCAAGTGATTTCTAGCAGTTCATCGCTGTGTAGAAAAGTCTCTCTATCGGACCCCAGTTAGGTTATTATTTCTTAGGTTAATAAAGAAAACCACCCAAAGTGCTCAGAAACTTGGGGTTCAATATTCGGCGTCATGTTTGTCTGTGAGGCGGTGGCTAGACTGACAGTGGGTTGAGTATTGTTCTACTAGTTCATATCAAACAGAAGCATCCTGCCGTCCTCCGGAATACGGCCACAGAAATTTTACAGGTGCTGGTAATGAAGATGACATCGAGTGGAGCACAACGGAGACAGCTCATTGGCAAATCTGATAAGGGAAGCCGATTCTTGCTGAGACCAATCTTAACTAGCGGCTTTCAAGCACCTGAGCTCCTTGCGGGATAGAAATGCCTCTTGTGTTAACTGAGACCATTTCGAAAGGAAGCACTGGACTCGAGTTCCGTCCTCATTAGAGCTCGTCATTAGCGCATATCATCGCCACTGCCGGGACTTGAATCACGGACACGCTGATCATGAGGCAACCGTGTTGACTAATGTGTTGCAGACCTTCCATTGTGCAAGACCGAATTGTCATACGTGAACGCTCAACCACTTCTGCTTGTGAGTAATGATCAGGCTGTCCGATCGCCTTAATAGGAGTCACGGTTACTGTCTGTTAACTCCGATCGATAACCCTGCGATTATGACTTCCTAGACAGGTCGGGATCTCCGATTTCATTAAACCTGTTAGGCGGTATTTGTGATAGCAATGGAAATAGTCATTTAAGCAATAAACAAGTAGATGTTATCAAAAAGCCGTGAGGTGAGACTTATCTAAAAGCCACCCATACTAAAGTAGGGTGCACTCAAGTGAAGAAACGTTAACTATGGTGTCATCATATTGAGGTGCTGGGTCAGTTCGTTGCTCACACAGATGTGAGTTGGTTTCACAAACGATATGAATCATTGCGCAGTCAACTTTGCAATATGGGGTTGCTTGCCATAACTCTGGGGTTCATTCTGTTGTCGGGTAACTAAGTCAAGCCACAAAGCCTCTGATCACTTTATGCCGTGTGCAAAAGCGCTAACCGATTTGGTAGAAGAAAAGGTTGTGGCACTGCAGAAACTAACCGGACGGATTGTTGAAAGTCTTCAAAGGTCAGATTGTTTTTTATACACTGTTGTGTGGATCAGAGAACCACACAAACGAAACGAATAGGACTATAAGCAATCTTATTAAAGCAAGGTAAACCATGTGTACTACTTTCTGGAATAGCTTCAAACTTCAAATGTGCACTGATTTTCGTCATCTCTGCAAAATCTTTGTAAAGTATTCTAAACAGAACTCCATGTTTGGCGTATAAGAAAGTGATTAAAACCACCTTAATAAATCAGCAATAGATACAGCTCAGCTTACTGCGAGTTGAATCACATAGTGTATTAACAAATCACCGACAATATTCTTAGCTCACCGATAGTGAAAGAACATTCTGGACGAATCTGGTTTTTGGAGATAAAATTAATGCATTGTTTCTGACTAGATACTATGCTTTGTTCGATCCACAATCAATAAACATTTTTTGTTTTTATGAGAGCATTTCCTACCTTTAAAATAAGCGAACTGAACTTATAAGATTGCTGTCAAAACGTTGACAGTTACGTTCAGAGAGCGGAGCACTTTCCGACGTTGATTTTTTCCTCAAAGTTGGGAAGATGTTGCAGTTTACCGTAAAGGTGATACCAGCATTTCACATACCGTATATCATAAGGCTGTAGCTCCCTTGTTGTGATACCGTTCAGTCCACAGTCCTGTTCACGGACTTGTAGTGGAACAACAGACCTTGGTGACAACCTCAGTATACAAAAGTGCCATGCTGTATCTCCGGACAGTCTAACTGGCAGTTGCCTTCAAAATGTCTGCAGCCTGTCTTCGAAAGTGTACATAACCTTCGTAATTACTTGTACAGACGAAACAGCGGAAGGATATATACATATATCTAACAACAACGGCGAATCAGGTTGTCATGTAATGTACACGCAGCTGTTTTACACTATGTGTGCAGTCACTCGCAATGAGGAACATATTTCAATTCTGCTTCTTGATGCTCACGTTCCAACCGACACTTCACGTTACGTTTCGTTTGCAACAAGGGGTGAAAAACACAAAGTACAGCTGAAATAGATATACATTCTCCTCTAGCAAGCGGTACTCACAGAAATGGTAATCAAGCGGATGAGTTCTTAGTTGTATCGTGAATAGCTGCCGGTTCTATTCCACATTCAAATTATATCTACTCGATTAGGTCAAACAAAGACGAAACTGATTATGAAGTTTCAGTTTAAGATTGAGCACCGAGAGTTACTGAGAACACCATTAAGAAACTCTCCAGGTTGACACAGAGTTGGACTGTGTCCATTCATATCATCATGGTGAAAACAATTCATAACGTAAAAAGACTTCAACAGATCTCATCTTGTTACTTCCGGAAAAAAATTAACCTTGTATTGTTTTTGACTAGATAATGAGACAGAAATGTCTAGAAGAAGTAGTCATATAATTTTGCGGCAGTAGGTATTTTTACTGGCTCCCGACCTAAGGGTCGCTGGGTTAGAATATTTTTAATTCGATACAATACTCTTAACGGGCAAAAGTTTAAAATGTCACGTCTGTATCGATAAGTGTGGAGGACGAAATGGTTTGGAACAATTCTACCCAGTGTTAGCCATGTGAAGAAAGACTGAGTAAGTGATAGTCAAGTGGGCAATTCTTTCTATTCTTATGTTTTAGTATGTATTCATGCTTTTCACATTGTTATGCGTAGACTAATATAGTGAACAGATGTTAACAACTATGTTCGCTGAACCCAATAGCAAATTCCTGACCAATGATAAACGGTGATCACTCAGGGTTGTCGCAAACTAAACATTCAGATTATATCGTTTGCACTTAGATTAAAGTGCCTGCTAAACCATTCACGAAAGAAACAGTATACTTAGACATCATTCATGCTATAGACTGCTAATAATGTACGTGCTGTTCCTGACCAGGTTTTAGACTACGCCCCCACGTGCTCGTGAGAAGAGTCTGCAGATGCAAGACCCAGTCATCTCTAGAAGATAAACGTCGCTTGAGTAGTTCACTCTATATGATAATCAGGACTCCTCAGTTTGGTAGGAATTACACAAATCGCTAAAACCGCTGGGCATAGTTAACGATCGCTCAAAGTTTAGTTTGTAGTTGTCGTTCACTAAGTCATTTTTACTGAACGTTTATATAAGGATTATTCCAGTGAAGACTGCAGGATATTGTTGGCAGCAGCAGGGGCAGCAAATTGTTGATTCATAGGTTCTTCCAACTTGTTTACTTACGGTTAACTGACCCCTAAACTTGTGCAAATGCGCAACGGCGATGATCCTAGAACATAATGAAATGTCGAGTGAAAGAGCGAACAATAACGTTTGTCAATAACATCGGTTCCTATGATTGAAAGCAGGCAGAAGTATGTATGAAAACTATAGTTATTTAAATAAACATCTTTAAATTACAACTGTGGCACCATTTGCACACTTTTGTTGGTTACTGCCTTCTGTTTTATAGATTGAACAGCTTTTCGACAGGGAGGAAATTGTAAACTACAGACAAGTGCAATCAAAGCCAAATAAGAACAACAGCAACAACGCAAATGGAAATGCTGGATCGAGTAAGCGATGAATAGAAGATCGTTGGGCATTATGGGATATTTTTCATCAACTAAATCAACTGTGCAGAGAAATAATTCTTTTCTTTTCTTTTGATCCGGTGATTAATCGAAATTGTTTCCTATGTTTAACTACTACTTTGACCTGTTTTCAAATCAAAACAATTAGTCCAAGTGAATATTTGTCAGTACACAACTGAGATTTTTATCACTGAATAATTCACGAACGAATTTAGTAAAATCTACCGTATCAAGAACTACTCAAATTTTTTTAAAATCTTGTTTTCGTTTTTGATTAATCTCCTTCTGTTAAACGGAATCATGTCAACTCATTAATTATAAATGAGTAAGTAGGTAAGTGTGTAGATAATAAAGAAAATTATTTCGGATGACTTCTGTATCGATAAGACGATGAACCACCCGACAAACCGATGACCTCAAAAAGTTGTCTTCCCTAAAATGTTTGAGTATTTGATTGGTAAGTCCATGCGTTTCATGTTGATTCACTCCGATCAGAGTTACATTAACATGAATCGGTTTCTATATTAGGCAGTTAGGAACTGCATAGTCAATCGCTGGGTTTGGAAAGGTCACCAGATGTCTAGCAAAATCGAGTTCACTAACAACTGTTCTGAGCACATAAAACTGGCATGAGTGGATTAATTGAGATGGCTTTAACAAACCAAAACAAACTCGGATTATGAGAACGTAATAAAATTCTGATTGCATAAGTTGGATTGATTACGTAATCCGTGATCATGATTTGATGGTATTGCACTTATCCTGCAAGCCGGACTGTTGCATCCCTATGGGCAAATATTCCCTGGTCTGGAAAGTAGATGTCTCTCTGTTCTGTCTACCTAACTATGTCCGCAGTTGCAAGTAATCTGTTAGGCACAGTGTAAAATGGCACCGACGTCTGATCCCTTTTGGTTGAAGACATAATTTGTTTCGAAGGGAGTGGAGGACGTTCAGTTACGTTAAATGTCTGAGTTAATGGAATACTTTAATCTCTAGGTTTTTTAATGCATGTCGTAATCTGCAGTACAAAGCAATTTGTTGAACACTTCCTCAACTGGCTTCTTGAATCTCGGAGAAATGATAAAAATAAGTAATTCTGACACGAGAAGGAAAACGTTAAAACCTAGTTAAAACGTAAATAAGGTCAAAATACGATCCTCTTTTCTAAGCATTTGTCTAATTAAAAGCTTGACCTTGATATTTATGTCAAAGTATTGCAATGTCTAGCTGACTCTAGTCTTTGTACTAACGTGTTTATACACTGATATTCTGACTGCCATTCAAATTTCTGTCGACGGCATTCGGCAGAGTTTGCACGGGAGGCTAGCGAACGAGTGGAGTTCGTATGAAAATGCTCAACCAGCAGATCTGCAATGCAATGACATAACCACGTTTATTTGGATGTCGAATCAGTTTGTTTAAACACATCTCAACGTGCCTTTTTACTGCCTAAGTAATATCCCCACCATATGTGTGAAACACTGTGTTAGGCGACGTCTTTCGCATGAGAAATTTCCCAACAGTGGGTGAATATCGACTGAAAAAGAGATCTCCCAGTCCTCGCTGTCGATGGAAAAACCTCCACTGTGTCAGTCACCAATGTTACACAGACGTTCCATTTTAAAAATCCTATTCGTCTTCTTCCAGTCTTTCTGAACGGCCAGTTGTCATGTCGCCAATCTAAATTGGAAGTCCTACTATCTTGTAAATGCAACTTTTTATAAGTTCCCGCCATGTATTTTTACTGATGTGGATTTCGAACTAGGTGCTAATCAAGGCAATCCTAACACTATTCATATCAGGTTTCAGTTAGTATTAATCGGCCACGTCTAATGTGAGGTTACTAATATTGTGATTAACACTATAGTCTCACAGACATGAGGATAGAAATGCAAATTCCGGCTGGGACAAGGATAGGCGGTAGTGATGAGCTTTAAGAGGAGCGGAACTCGAGTCGGGTCTATCTGAATGCAAAAACTGTGATCGAATATGGGTAGTATTCAACTTGAAATAATCTAAGTCCCCAAGATTCAATCCGACGAATAAATTCGACGTACTTCTCAAAATTCCTTATTTTCAAGTCCTGAGGCTGTGTGTACTCATTGCATTCATCATCATCATCATAACAGCCATGAGCCTTACCAAAAAATACTGTGGCTCGGGCCGCCGCTCACCTCAACAGTGACGTGGAATATCCTAAAAGAAAACGTTACTAAAAAGAAGACTAAGCGGAAGAACTAGAAATGCTATGGATACAGGTACGCCATTGACTGCGACACATGGCCATCTCGGATTGCGTTATCAGGATAAGCTTCTCAGGGGGTGCCTAAACACAAAATTATTTGATGTACTTGAACTGTTAACGTGCGTTTCATCTTTTTATGCGTGTTGACACAGTTATTTACTTTAGGAACTAGACTGCTCAATCATTCAGAGAACTACCAATAAATATTACCAGAATTTAGAACTTAATTTACTTCCGGCTTGTTGATGGTGTTGACAAAACGATATCAATTGTTTAATCAGACAATGGACCGCCGAACTCTCGTGAAATTGCACCGTTTATGATGGCTGTACAGACCAACGTGAAATCGATACACTTTGCTACATTTTGAAATCAAGCCCGACATTTTCAGAGCAGTGTCTTCTTCCTCTGGTATCGTCGTTCTCTTCAATCACTGATGGTTCTTATTTGTCCGTAAATACCCAATAGCTTGTACGGTCATCAGTGACAGTTTGGTGGTTATAGCATTCAATCTAACGCAAGTTTTCATGTGTAAGTGATCCCGTTAATTGCGTTCACTGGATCAGTTTATCCTGTAGAGCAAATGTTGATTTGTTGCGGAACAATCTTCAAGATTAAGAAATGACTTATTCCAAAAGAAATGGTTAGTTTTGCTTGACGTGGATCGAGCAGGTGCCACTCGTTTCCGTTCACCTTCCAATCAGTTTTGTTACAAAATATGAAGGAGTAATTCAACAGGTTTGTAGACTGGTAAAATTGCTGAAGACCTTCCCTCTCATGTCGCTCTTCATAATGACTAATAACTTCCGGTCACTTAATCTTAGACTTGTAACCCCCAGATTACGATCGAGGTCTTAAGAGAAACGCGTTGCTGAATAAACGAATCAACCTGATCAACCAGTCAAACGAAACTGAAAAGGTAACATCGTACATTAAGTCTCAAGTTGTCCCTGTTCGTTGAGGTCATGGACTGAACATCGAAAATGACGGTTATTCTCCTTGCTGTCAGCTCGGAAACCTGCAGTTCTGTCAAAACAAACACCATCATCATCAGTTGAAACTTCAACAATCACACAGGAGATGCTCGCAGAGCTAACGCTATTTCCTCCACTAATGAGGTCACTTCTAGAGAAAAGCATTGAGTTTTGAAGCTCCACCTAACTAAATAATCATTTCCAACCGGGAGTTGTGAAACTTAGTTTTACACAGATGCGAGCCCGGTGAACCGTAAATTACAAAGACAACATACCTTACGTTTCTACTGCAAATCTATGGAGAGAGGAACTGTTGCCTGATAGTGAAAAGTCACTACACAATTGGTCACCAGTCACTTATCCCAAACAGACGGCAAAGAGTGATAGGACAAACAGTGACCTGTTAATTTTACTTAGTTGAGATGATTTACACGAAACCTATCATTTGTTGACAGGTATCTCACAAACTCAAAGATAGAACAGCAATTCAGACACGGTGCATACAAAACCCTCTAAATCCAAAATAAGTCTAAATATGAGGCATACTTGTGGTGCGTTTATGAGATGTTCTGAACTGTTGTTTCAGTTGTGACATCAAACATACGGCCGTTGATCTTGCCAGTGTCAACTCCGATGGAAATAGAAAATCGTTGATAGTTGGGATCTAGCCAGAACCCAGATTTTTCAAATATTAGTCACTTTATACTTAAAAGCACTGTTCTGCTACTTGCAGATAATAAATTTATGGTACTTGCTAATTAGTTTGTTGAACGCTATTGTTAACTGCTTGGTATTGCCCTACTGTTATAATACATAAGACACAGTAAGGTGGCTGGATATTGAAGTCTACGAGTGAAAGTTCTAAGCTTGAGTTGTGACTCACTTGGAAGGCACTTACGGTTTGGGGCGTGCTCTTCCTATCACTGGTCCGAATCTACCTAGAAAAAAGAATTTTTCAAAAACTGCTGATTTGATAATCGACATGTCTGCCATATAATTAATCGGTCCTGTAACGACACATTGTTGTTAAGTTGTATCTACTTCTTATACTAATGTAATTGCCTATTAGCTGTGGCGCACAACCACTCACATATATGTTAGAATTCTAACTGGGGACTCAAACCTTGTCCTGGGTTGAATGTAATATATTTTATTTCTGAGAATCTCTTACTTAAATCTCACGTGATTTCTTCTCAAAGCCAATATCTGGAAAGTGTCGGTGTTTGGCATGTGCTAGAATATTCACTCCACATGTAGTCCATTCTAAATTTTCGTAATACTGTTTGATAAACAGAAACTCTAGTATTTTTCAAACTTCGAAGGTTACGGTGCTGTTAGTATGGTGTTCCAAGATCAACGTTCGTTAGTCACGTCTGTGAACGTTAGATCAAGGTTGATCGCATGCACATGCTGTTCACTTTGATCACATCCGACAACGCGATGTCATTTAGGACTATTTATGTTAAGAAGGTCAGTGAATACAATAAGTGTTTCTGTTGCCCCCGCAAACACCGCTTCAGCAACAACATGACTTGATGAAACAGTTTGTTTGTAACAACAAAAACAGATCGAGAATCGACACAATCACACAATCAAACTATGAACTTTGAATGAGGCTTGTAGTCATCCGGCTGATCATTCAAATAGTTACTGTTGGTTTGCTTGTTTTCGTAAGACAGTTTTATAAACTGAGGTCGTCTGGCAGAATCTTCACTTTTACGACCTAGTCCAAGATGTTGGGTAATGATTAAGGGAAAGGCTGGAACTTTCTGGCAAGAACCGCTCGAAATGGTTTACTTTGTGCCCTCAAAGCGGGTTTACTGAGTTTTTAATAAATTTGTCTAGTTCATTCAAACTTCATACGAAGAGATCTCCCGATAAGACTGTGCCAAACGGATGGAGGGTGAACTATGTGTTTTGCAATTCATCGACTGAACTTGAAGTTACAAATTTATCACAATAAAACGAGGATACAAATGACTATATGTTTAGCCTTCGTTTTCCTTCTTTACTCACAAACGCTAATCAGACATTACACACGAGAAAAAATAACGGCAGACTGGACAGGTACAGACTCACATCAGGCATAAAACAAACAGGGTCACGCGACCCAATGTGTACAGAACTCCGGTCAATGAGTTTGTATCAGTACAATTTCCCCAGTTCTGATTGTGTTACGATATTTCGAAAAAGAAAACAGTCTGTTCGGTTACCTGTTTTTATGTGAATCCATCAAAGAATTCGGGTTTCCAGTAACTGGTCCATCAGGTTGGTATTATTGTATCATTAATTGTTTCAACCATCTCGCCTTCTGCTACCCGCTCAGATAGTTGCTGTTCTATTGTGTCTCACCAAACTTCACCACAACTGCAAGTAAACTATCTGTCAGTACTCATTAGATTTCTGAACAATCTTAACGAAGTTAGTTAGCTCTGTTTTATAAAGAATTCCTAATCGTGAAGGTAGTGATTGGATAGGTTCTCACTATTTTTCAGGTGATATGACAACCTGGGCAGTATCTGCAAATGAATACGCCAGATAGAGCCAGTTCTGAGGTTATTGGTAGATTGAGCAACATAATTGTTTAATGAGACTCCGGAACGGAGTTCAAGTCCCGTTTGTAACAAGGATGCGCATTACTGACTATTTATATCGGATACGAAAAACAGGTTAAGTGTTGCTTTTTCAAGGCTGCTGGTTGAAAACTCTATATGAATGCGATGAATGGATTAAACGAGAGTGGTATACAACCGGTAAAACTTTTACAACTGTGTCTCAAATTCTACCGGATTCTTTCATTTCGAACTCAAACATTCATCATGATTGAGAGATTCTTCAGTTCTCTTTACACTCAAACTCTAATAGATAAGTCCTCTCTGTCCAGTCGTCCAAGGATCTAGAGAACACGATGCCAAGTATGTAGTCATGATCTTATCACGGCGTAAAAAGAAGGCACGTACTGTGATGTGGAGGGGAAAAATCATTCGATGTTAAACCGTTTGGACGGACTCGTCTACGTCTGTTTCGGTAAACTTTGTCGAGTTCCAGAACACCTTCCGATTTTGATTGTAGACGCATCAAAATATTTTCTACAAACTAGTTTTACGTGTCTGAATTCCTTAAAGGTACACTGGCTCATAATGAATAACTGTTACCGACAGACCAAGAGGACCAATCGTCCACCTAAACGGAACCGTTGTGTTTGAAAAGCCTTCTTGTCTGGCAAATCAAACAATTCTACCCATGTACACGTCAGTTGCCGTAAACTGTGATTGAATATCAACAGCACTTTTGTTGCTGTTGAACGTGGTCACTACCATTCTGTTGGCTATACTTAATTGTTTCAATCAATGACTGGTTGAAAAACTCCAATAATATCATAATCTATGAATTTGTACATTTTCTAATCATTCACCATCTGTCGTCTTCTATTTACCAAACTGAGTTCGCAGTTTACACACGCGAAAGACAAGCTAGTAGGATAATCAGTAACCAGTTGATCACTAATCGACGCCAACTTAGGCTTAATATGACTGTTACCATTTAGCGCACTATTCGAGCATTTATTCTGCAGTCTTATCAGAAGTACCGGGGTATCAATCTAAATCAAACTGAACTTATTCGAATAACGGATAATCCTGATGCCTCACTGTTAACTATTTACTCCGCTACGAGTGTTACCATCGAGGTTGTCCACTTGTTCTACTGGATTAATCAGTGTAAGCTGTATGCCAAAAATATCGGATCAAACCCATTTGGTTTATAACATTGTAGAGTTCAGAGTTATCGTACAAAAAAGTTTAGAAAGCTATGGAAAGCCAACTTGGCCAAAGCATTGATTATTAATCAATAAGCCCAGGTGGAACACTGTGATTTTCCCCACTTGTTAAAGCGAATAGTTTGTGAATTGTAACCTATTTCTTCCAAAACTGTGTGTAATTTATACAAACTTATTGAATATTGCATGATTAAATGACAAACAGTAACCGTCTTGTGGGATACCGCCATGTTTACCTTAGCGATTGTTTTCAGGTCTAATCTGTTAGTGGCGCTTTTTCGAAACAGTCAGGAACTAGGATCGTAAATTACAACAGTTAACTTATCAAAAACAATGATTGTTACAAATGTAATATAACAATACTCTACCAATCCAAACAATAGTGCCATCGTACATAAAAATCTGGTTGCAAAGTCAGTTTTTCATTTTGGGCAAAATAATAGGTTGCTCAAGAATACTATCAAAGTACACACACCACCGCTCTGCACAGTAGACCTCGTCCTAGCTTCGGTAGGCGATAATAAGGAGTTTCTCTTTTTGTTGAAATAATCTACATAAAAGCAGTCTCCCAGACTCTCCTGGAGTACTGACGCGATACAATGCCCAATGAGAAATCTTTGTTTATGGCAGCAGTAATGTTTGTAATTTGGCAGTGCTTCTTCGTGGGAGTCAAGCCGTGGAGTCCAGCCGATCTGATCTCAATAAAGTGGCTTCAAACGTTTTGCTTCTTCAGAATCATCAACAAAAACATGCGCTCACGATAACTAACGGTGTCATATCAAGACCACTGCTACAACCTGGAACTATTTTAAACTCACGACATAGGTGAAATTTGCTTGCAATTTGTTTCTAAATACTGCATAAGCATCATACAGAGATAAATAAACACATATATTGGTAAACAGCAGTATAACTTTTCTAGCTAGTTCGGACTAAAAGGCAGAAATCAAACAAAATACTAGTCGATGATGTATTATCCAGAGTTTGTTGTCATGCAACAGCATAATTACACAAGTGTTGAGATAGTGTTTGGACACCTAGGTCTAGACAATAGTTGGTAACGACTACTGAAATCCAGGAGTGCTAAGCTAACAATGAAATAATATCACAGCTGTCTTCCTTCGTAATTTAGGGCACAGTTAATAAAGGCAATAAGGGGAAAAAGATAACACTTCCCAAAATGGGTGATGCCTAAGTCGTTTCTTTCTACTCACAAATGGAAGGACTTTTAGTTGAAATTATAAACATACGTCTGTAGCCCCAGGTGTCAATATTTGAGAAAAAAAATCCAAGCGTAGTTCATGTTTTCAATAGGTCATGCCCGAAGAAGATTTCCACATGTCCTAACGGGTGTTTGATAGATGAGGGTATACTGTGGTTCAAGAAAACTTACCACGATAGAATATGCCTTAAGTCAGGTGTCTCGGTCGGTTCAGGTTATATAGTAGTGATCCAGAATGATGTATGAAGATCGCTGACCAGCAGACTTGTGTAATTCACAATCAGCCCTCAGTTCCGTGAGTAAGCAAGTTTGCATTGGGTTGCAGCCTATGGCGAACTGTTTCTTCCTATGGATATCGGGTACACTCACATCCCCAAAAGGTCTTTTCCTTATTGTTCAAAAACATTCGCTTCCTCAGTGTGAAAATTGTGTTTCTTCAGTGGGAGTATGTCCTCACCTAAGAAGCACTGTACTTTCGACTTTGTCGTCGTACTAACTAAATTTGGACGGTCGTCTATTTCACACAACAGATGTATTTCTGAGAGACAATTACATACAAGTGTTTTTCATATACGGTCTCTTCAATCAGATTTTGCTGCTTCATTAAATGAGACCATCCATTGTAGAAGCTTCCTTCTTACAAGCACCGTCTGCTGCTGTGTTGAAATTCTATCCAAAGGTAGCTCACCTATGTCTGTTAATAAGCTATATAGCTGCGACGTGGCTGGAGAAGCAAAATGAGTAAGAAAATAGACGTGACATCGTGCTTAGGAACAATCCTTAGCCCAACCTCATCAAGTCAAGAACAGTAACACAATCATGAGGACAAGATAACTCCTAGCTGTTAACGTCTGAAGCACCTTGACGTGCGCCTCTGGGGGAGAGTAAGCATGCTACTACACTCTTGTTAGATCCAGCTGTGATCACTGAATCGTGTCAGGCTGTACCTCAAGCAGTGGATAGGGGGTATTTTGTTTCAAGGCAGAGCAAAAAATATTACTGTGTCCAATGACTGATCGAATTGTGGTTTACACCAATAATACAACAGTAAAAGCAAAGTACGACATACTGAGAATTTGATAGAAAATGTTGTGCAGTCACAAAGCTGGCCTCATGCAACATACAGAGGTGTTGATAGTTGGGTCCGGTACAGACTAGATCCACATGAAGTCTATTTAAAGAAAGGTCATTTGAAATTCCTGAAGAATTAGGTCCTAACACGTGCGTTGTCAGTACCAGCCGACTGACCAAATCTCAGAAACGACGCCGTGGTAATTCGTTAATGTTCTCGGATGCTCCTGTCAGTGTTCTGCAACGTACTGTTAGTAAATGAACGGACAACTAACAAAACCTTATGATCTTTAAAAAGCGTTTCCAATTTTGATCCAAGCGCTCTGTCCTGTAAAGTGTAGCCGGGCACGAGTTTTAATGCTAATTCTCCAGTTAACCTTTCTGAGGTCAGTAAATCTGATTTTTTGTGCTTCACCCGCGCTGAAGACAGAAAATAGCTTCATAGACAAAGAGAACACATTTTGCCAACTTAGCTTGCCAGAACTATTGGATAAAAAAACAACAGCTTCTGCCCAGCAGTTAGTTTTAGAGTAGTCAGTTTTACACTCTTCACCGTCTCTTCCGTTTTCACCGATGATACCCACTGAT
Source organism: Paragonimus heterotremus (assembly GCA_013368495.1). NCBI lineage: Eukaryota > Metazoa > Platyhelminthes > Trematoda > Plagiorchiida > Troglotrematidae > Paragonimus > Paragonimus heterotremus. The sequence continues at coordinate 79,912 of LUCH01000849.1, read as the reverse complement.
TTTTTTTTACCATAAAAACTAGTTTCAAGAAACTGCCATTTTAAATGCATCATTGTCACTACAGCTGATTTGCTTTACTCTGGATGACAACGCCCGAATGCTCAAACTCAAGCATGAGGAATTAGGGACCATCAACTTCGCTTTGTCAATGCTCGTCAGCTTCATTCTTCAGACACTGTTGTTCTCTGACCAATATACAAAATTCAACCCACTGTGTAAAACGCAAGCTTGACACTGGGACAGATAACGTGCAGTCGTATAACACGCCGGCAAATTGGCAACAGAAGCTGATACTAGTAGGTCTCAATCCGTACCATGACCCAAAGCGAAATAGAGACATACTGAACCGAGTCGCTACGATCCTTCACAGTGCTGACCTGATCCGTTTGCACACTTATGTGCATCCGTTTTTCTCTCAAGCTTACGCCAACCCAGCCCGTATGTACTGCCCGTGATTAAGTTACCAGTCTACTACGTTTAACTTCAACGGCTCAGGACTGCCACTGAAGCATCTGGTCTCCGGTGCAACTTGTCTCTGCCCGTTCTCTGTCCAGATGCTAGTTGTCCGTTTGTGTGCACATTACGTTCCAATGATTACAGATGATTTTCGATGAGACCCAACTGTGAAAAGTCAGGGCTTCGGCTGGATTCGAACCAGCGACAGAAACACCATGCCTCAACGCGGCAAGCGTTCTACTAGCTGAGCTACGAAGCCAGGCCAGATGCTCGGAAATTTCACGTGGACTCGGTTACCCACCCGTCCCACTGTCTCATATGGAATCCACCAAATGATCCAGGGGATCGACTGCCCCGGCAGGATTTCTCGAACGGTTCACGCTGGAATCCACCAACGCCACTGTTGAGCATAGAAGCCCTGATTTTTCACAGTTGGGTCTCATCTAAAATCATCAATCTGCCAAACTACTTAGTAGTAATACGATTACAGATGAACTTGGTGGTTGACCGTTTCACTGTCTCATTCGGCATTTTGTGTTCCTTTTATTGGTTATTGCCTGACCCGTTGTACCCTGCCCTGGCAATGATCTTCTGGCCACTTCGGAAAGCTTGGGTTATTTGCTGGCCGCACTGACACACATTTGATGTTTATATAAGGTTCCCACTGATCAAACAGTATTGTTGGAATTTTGATAAAATCGTAATAGTTCTCCATTGTTCAAGATCCAATGCGCCTAACACATCGTCCATCAGATCAGAACGACGTTCCTGGTCAACAAAGTAGTACGACTACATCAACTTCCCCACTTATTCATTGGAAGGCACGTGACGTACACGACGTACTCTCAGGGTGATTACTGCCAGGCTGGTCGAACTGACACTGGAGTGACTCAAGTAAGAGGGCTCGATTCTGTGGCTGTGTGCTTAACACTGGGATTCGTTACCACTGTGTTTTCGCGTGTAATTTCATGGTAGTCCTTTAACTTGTGACAATAGACGAAACAGTTCTACTGAATTCTAGCCTATACAGGGAATGTTTTCACAGAACGATATAAATGTTTTCAGATGATCACTTAACCACTAAGTTTTGGAACATAAAAATTGTGGTACTGTAGTCTCACCAGCTAACAATCGTCAAAAAACGTGGCTAGAAAAGACTTGCTAGAACAGTGATATCTGAAAATACCACTCTTTAGTTTCTTTAACAAGGAGTTATTTGCCTGCAGGAATTTGCTCAGTTTGTCTCGTGTGGGTTCTCACATGTGTGTACATTTATGTCTAAATCTGGTTCAGAACGTTCCTTACTTGATTACAGCCGATACGCGTAAATGGAGATATCTGTGTTTTTGCAGTGCATGCTGCTCTTATGTGGGTTTACTATTCTGTTGACGGTCGGGTGAGTATTATAAGTCTATCTCACTCCATCAGAACGAATGACTCCGATCACTGGTCATATGCAATGAAAACGTCAGCAAGACAAAACGGCATCGTAAACATTGAATATTGGCTCAATCACGCCTCTACCTCCGGAACTTCTGAGCATTTTCCATGACCACAAAACGGGCTGAAGACAATACCAATTTTCCCAGCGCAAAAGACGCTTGGTTGGAGCAGTTATTGAATACTATTAGACCTTAATCGCCACTGAAAAATGGTAGTCTTGTTAGCGTTTTGGTCACTGTTGTATTAGTGGGTACCCGTATCTAACCAAATGACTTAGAACACCTCTGTTGTTAATTTAACAGAGAATAGTTGTCAGACAATAAATGAATTAACGAACAAGAATGACCAATACAATTGAAAGAACCACACAATTCCTAACACCGGCACAGTTAATAAAACAGAGATTGAGGACATTTAATCAAAGAGTAAATAACAACCTCTGCAAAACCCCGGAAATATGAAGACGCAATAAAGAGACAATGTCTAGTCATCTACCGTTCTAGTCAAAACTAGTTGATCAAACCCTTAAAATCACTCCAGATATATGGGTAGTGATGACAATTCGACGTTCGTTTCCGGCGTTTATCAGTTCCGGCCAAATATACTGAAATGACATGACTCCTGTAAAATGGTCAGGTAGCTTCTATTTCAGTGAACAGGAAAAACGCTCAAATTTGCTTTGTTGAATTAGAGCCCTATGTTATTTATTGTGGCTAATGTCCACAGAATGGATGATGTGACTTAAACGATTAGGTGATCAGGCGATGCGATAACATGCAAAATGATATTCACCCCACATATTCCCAAACCGCTTTCCGAACTATCAGATTTCTTCACGAACTCAACAAAGACACGTTTCTACCATATCAGAACAGTCAAGCAAAGTCGGATGTTCTTTTGCCTATGAGAGGATGCTTTGTGTCAAACCTGCACCACACGGCAATCAGTGTGCTGGACACAAAGTCTTATCTGCATTAGCATCCAATAACCACAACGTTGTTCTACCTTCTTGAGTTTTCCACAGCATATGACCGTTTATTGGGTCATTCTTTTTTCAGGAGTTTGATAGGCTAAATAAAATCACACAAATACTCCCAGCGTAGTCATGGATAATACAGTGTAGTAAACAAACCTGTTTTCAGTGATTCATCATCAGACTACATAAGTGATATTTATATCACAATTATCCAAAGGAACTCATCAAGGGAGTAAACGGATAACAGATGGTTAATGAGGTCAGTTAAATCAGTGTCAAACCGTAATCAAGTACCCACTTGAACAGTGGGTCTTCATAAGCTTACAGGGTGAGAACTGACCAAGGTAGTCTAAAAGGTTGAACAGAGAGGTAGGGTACACAGGCGAATTTCAATGGCTTACGCTGTTGACAGAGTTCTACGGCTCACTGCCGTCGACTGTGCGGTCTTAACTCAGTAGATCGAACGATATACCTCCACCACGTTGACCGAATGGTTCAAATCCACTGGGTGCACTGATATGGCACTGTTGACTGATTTCGTTATTCTACTGTTGAGATAATCTGTGCAGTTTTTACGGCCCATTTGGGTAGGCACCGAATCGGGCGACGAAAACAACTAATTTCACAAGAACAAATGAGTGGTTATACACAGAATGAGGCTACAGACAGATAAACATGAACTTTCAGACCAGTGCACAAAATCGGACTGAAAGTAATGTGCAGACTCAACCTGGCGATGGAAAATGTTTCACTAACTGCATTTAAAAGACTACGCGTGATAGATTTGGCTAGCGTGTTGCCTTTGAACGTCAATGCGATGGGCAGAACCTTCTTTTTTGCTGGAGGAAGCTGGTCATTTTTATTCTGTTGTTTCATGGCTCTGTCAATAAACCTTTTCGAATAGCAGTTCAGCATGAATCTGGTATGCTGAAGTGAAAACTCTTTAGCAGTGGCATCGTCCGTGCATGGTCCCACGACTCTGTTTGACAAGCAGTCACGTAGTTTTCTTTTCGAGGTAGGTGGTACAAAACTAATGAAACGAATGTGTTGACAATTTCAAGTACTCTTTCTGTACGCTACGCGCTAAGATGATTCATTTGTTCGGCAGCATATACGTACATCTAAAAAGCCCGTCTTCAGCGAAAATTGCATATCTTGGTATACGGACTTGAATCTGGTCAGTCGGATTTACGTTACTACTGAGTGCACATGTCATCCATACACATCCTATAAAAATTGCATTCAGCCACCGATGACCTCGGCTGTTCATTTTACAAATTTGCCACGAAAATACCTGCAGATAGTGGTTCTAACGGAGAACCGATTGTCATATCCTTTTATCGATAACTTCTTCCATTGGATTTAAAGTTGCCGCCTGAAGAAATCTACCATTTATGACAATCATTGCGCCATTGAAGAGCATTGGAAACTCTACATGTCTGAAATTAGTTTGAGTGGTGTCCCAACTTTGTAAATTTTGGACAACCCGTACGGTCTGAAGATCATCGTATCAGTGAAGTGGATTCTTTCAAACGTAGACCAGTCAATAACTCTTTTCTGCTTTAAACACTGGAAGGATTTTAATATCACTTTCTCGATGTGAAGTGTTTTGTCTTTTTCTCAATATCCATTTTATGAAACCTGGTGTGATTTTCTAATATGAATATCACTTTGATAATATAGTACATTTTGTTGATAAGGACGATGCTATCACCTTTATCAGGTTTGGAATGCAAAATGTTCACATTTCTTCTCAATTTTCTCATTGCTGGTAGGTGGTCTGTGGTAAGAAATTGTGTTCAGGCCAAACTAAAATGCAAGTACCAGTAGCAAGAATTCACCAACGCAGACACCAGTTAGTTTGCATCTAGCTTCGAATTAGGATCGTGATCAGACAACTGGGCGTTTAGCTGTACATCCAAATCTAATTACCTAGTTGTACATTGTACACCTAGCGATGGTACTTTTATGAACAATTTGTCCAGCTTCAAGGGAAAGAAATTTTGAATGTAACAATCTGGATTGACTGGAAACTTCGACAAAATCTTCGTTGTATCCACCTGTTTTACTACCAGGCGGTCTATTTAACGGTAAACCATCACAATCCGACATGTCTTATCTCTACACAAACATCCTCAATTATGTATGACGGCTGCAAACAAATGAAAGACTTTTAAGACCATTTGCTTACTATTGTTCCAACCACCGAGACGGCCTTTTTTCAAAAGAACTGGGGTAGCAACGGCCTGCAAGTATGTGCAGTCTATCCCGGATAAAAGTTTAGATGCCTACGTTTAAGATTCCTATGAGACTCAAAGTAGTTAGCCGTATCAGGGCTACATAGATCAATATTTGCCGATATAAGCGCAATCAGTAATCTTGTGCCCTACAAGTTTCCCTTTCAACCGAGTTGTAAGCATTCAAACGGGGGAAACACTAAATAAGTGCACTTGCAATACTCTCAGTGACTATAACCGCCTTGGTCTTATCGTGGTGTGAATGCCTGTAGGCTTGGTCTCAGATGAAAGGGCTTAGCGTTATTGTGATCGTTAAGAAATGAGAATTATTTAAGCACACAAAATTCGTGTATCATACAGAGTGAGTTCTGGTGTTTTGCAACATTGGATTCAACTTCCCTACCTAAATAGAACGCCTGCTTCGACCACAGTTAATCTCCACAAAGGCTATCCTTTGTTCTACATTTTACGTGTCCGTTCATTCACATGAGCAGATTGACAAAGAGAATAGAGCATAGCCTGATCTTTTTCATGTTGTGTGTCAATCACTTTAATGTGTATTGCCACGGGAAAGAACACAGTGTGTTTACTGGCCATGTTAACATTGGTTAATTGTGTTATGAAATGAAATTATACTTGATTGACAGTCTAACTGTGTGTTATTCAGTGACACATGGAGTCAATTTCTCACTTTTTAAATCTCTAACTCTTGGATTGTTGACAAGTTTCGATGTTCTAGCTGTGCATCAGACTAACGATCGTTCACTACACATTTAATATACATTGGGCAACTTTTGCCAACGTAGACTGAATACTACTCAAAGCCGTTGTCAGAATTCACATTCCACTAGATTCTTTCGACACGAATCACTACACCCGTGCCACGGTGTCGTTAGTCCTCATCTGAAATTAGTATTTTTGTGACCACTGTAAGCTGAGCACTAGCCACGTTTTCACGAAGCAACCCTATTAATCATTACGCTACGGACCTCTTACAGTAAGCATGACCGACATATCATATGTAGTTATTCAACCGCAGCCGCCGATGAGTAGCACTCTGACCACCGTCATCAATGAGATAGGAAACAATAACTGGCTCGGTAACTTTACTCAATGACTCTTCACTTGATAGTGTTTAGCTAGTTAAACACACATAACTCACCAAACTTACTGAGCCTAATGTGAGATCAACGATGCAGTTGTCAACACTGCCACTTCGTATAAGAGTGGCTATAGTTTAGATCCCGATCATGACAAAAATACATAATAATGACGAGATTTGACAGGACAACCTCGAATATACTGCTTCTCCTCGAAAGAAGCAAACCGAAAATCCTAGAGACTGCAAAACAGTTGAAAACAATTTTACTGGTCAAACAGTTTTTTTGATGTACACTATGCCATTTTGGCTCTTAAGAGCTGTGTTATCACTGTTTGAAAACGGTAACTGGTAACGTTCACTTTAGATTACATTGCTTTACTTTTCAACCGTATCGAAATGACCAACAGAGCTATATCGATCTCCCAGCTGAATACTAAATTGTTCAGAATATCTAATCGTAAAAGACCTTTGTTAAGGTACGTGAAGGTTCTTTAATGAGCCATCATCCTTAGTTTCGCATTAAATATTTCCATCATTAGTAAGATATATCGGTTAACAATAAAATGGGCTACAATTCTATGTTTAGTCTAGTAGGCAGCCTGATTTCAATTGGGACAGTTATCAACACAGTACTGACAAGCCAACGTTTTTTTGTTCTATTTCTAGCCGCTTTACCACCAGTGGTGAAACAAAACCAGATTAGCCAAACCCATATATGAGTAGTAATTCTTTGAATCAGCATCACAACAAATCACGTGATTCAGGGTAATCAGCCACTCTGCGTCCGGATGTGCATACAACGGGTCATCTCGCCGGGGTCTGGCTTTGACAGATAACATTATCAGTTGTTTATTTCAGGCCCAGTGTCTGGACGTGCACATTCGGGGAATCTAGGTAGACTCAAGACAGCCTAACCATCAGAATAATTCTGGCGGAATGAAATTTAACTCGACTTTTCACAAAGGCTTCTCATTAGCAGTTTATGACATGTTGAAGTGTGCTCGTTGTGCATTTACTGTGGGACAGCCGAAGCGCGGAAAACGGAAGCAATGTCTGGAAGCGAATGACTGTCTTCAAGTTGATACATCTAGTCATGACGTGTACACATAGCATCCTGAGCCGGTCATCTGCATAATCAACAGCGACTGTCTGTTAGTATCTGATTCAACTAGTAAACTACACTGAAATTTCCCGTATGCTTCTTGGTCGTTAACTTCAAGACTTCACATCACATTGATATACAGGAGTAACTGACTGTGTTGCGCGCCTTCACAGTAGCCATCACTTCATGTATCTTTCTGTGCTACGTAAAAGAAGTGGATGTGGACACTTTCGCCATATGCCAAGCCTATAAGATAACACGAAAGATATTTTTTTTTAGATATCTCGCATTTTAGAGGTTTGAACTTAAGAAACATGCTAAGGTCAGGGGGTATCAGATAGTTTTTTACGAAAGTATGTTCGGCGCAATAATCGTCTCGTAAATCGTTCATAAAGCTTCACTCGAAAGTTGTATATCTCAGTGTCTTTCTCCTTAGTGATACATCCTCGATTTTTCCGACGATAGCATGGAAGAATCGATAGGGGCTAATCCCAAGACAACGTGTGCATTTAGCAAAAGAGCTTGATTTATTCCCAATACGGTTTTGATTTACTTGAGTGAAATTTGGAAGAACAGAAAGGTTGGCAGACGAAAAGAACGGAATTCAAATGAAGAAAGATTTACGAATATACATTATACAACTGTTATAATTGCGAACCAAACCGGAGATTTCATTCTTGCGCATTTTTAATAGTGAGAACACACTAAGTTTTTTGAGACGGGACTTTCATCCAAGGGTAACTATTACTCCAAATTCGTGTTCTATTACTAGATAAGCTGAACATAAATTTCTGTTACACGATAAAACAGTCAGGATAAAATCATGTCGTAATGTATTAGAAGGGATTTGTCAATAATGGCTGACGTAACTAACGCTGAGCGGCAATAGGAGTCATACCATATTTTGCAGGAGTAGTTTTTCAAATGTGAGTTAGCAGAAAAGTGAAACCTTGCATCGTCTATCAAGCTAACCAGTTTGTCAGTAGCAATGTGTCACTTTATTATGTCTCGATCACAAATCCAAAGTGCAGCGTTTTTGTAAAACAAAATGATCTTTAACTTGAATTAGACGATTTGCAGTTTCCAGCGATACAATCATAAACAACCATGAATGTACATGTATCACACTGATGAAATATGTACTGTCAACCCACACAGGTTGTGAAGTTTAGCCTAGTGGCCTTCCTTAAACGTGACCTCTCGAAATGGTAATTTTCAAAAGTATGCTATGCGTTTGCCCATCCGTAAAAATTACTCAATGGAAATCGCTTGTCCCCATTAGCCAATATCTGATTCCTAAAACAAATAAAATATGCTCATTTAGCCCTAGCAAATTTCAGTTGCTATGTGCTGCAATGAGAACAAGTCTTTCATTTGTAAAAACTCACTGGACATTAAGGAGAAGCTACAGTATTCAGTCCACTGTTTTAGTTAAACTTCTTAAATATTCTTCTAACTTCAGCATTACTTACTAAGTGATAAAAAACTTGTAAGTTTCATTAACAGATATGTTGTTTATCCTTGCAGAATATCAAATTGCCATCATCGGATTCTTAGTGTAAGTCCGGTTTTGGTACACAACTAGAAAGTGGAAACTCAATGTGTATAAATCAACCTTCAGTTGCAGATGAACATCTGATGCATAACACATTTTCCCTGTGAACCACTGAAAATTCTGACCGAAGTTTTTAACTTACTAAAGCTTCCCACCTGTGTATATTTATGTCCATTTTCGAGTGAACTCTTTTTCTGGCAACAACCAAACCCGAGACAAGTACGTATACATGACAGAAGCTGACTGAAAGAAACATCTCCTACAGAACATTACAACGGATAGCGTTCAGTCTACGTTGACTAAACCCTCGTCTTTTTGTCAACGACTCAAGGTATACTACGTCCCTGAAAACAAATTACCAGCAGTTTTATCGAGTTTTTAATATAGTATACCAAAAACGCCAACAAATCGCTTTCCATCAATCCTTTACAGACGCTTAAATTGATAGTAATTACTGATGAGTAGTCTTGGATTTGGTTAATTTCAAGGTGAATGTCACCCACAATTGATCGCAGCGGCCGCATTTCCATAGCGTAGCAGGTTTAATGAGATCAGAGTTTTCGACCTGTCGAGAAAGTCCTGATCGCAGGGTTATCGATTAGAGTTAACGGGACAGTTACTGTGTCTGGTTGAGCGTTCACATAGGATAATTCGGTCATGCTCAATGTGAGGTTAATGGCGCAGTGGTAAGTACGGTTGTCTTATGCAAACGTGGCCGGATTTCTAGTCCCGACAATGGCAACATTATGCACTACTGATGAGCTCTTCTTTTTGAAAGAGGCCGATTGGAAAGTGTATGGGAATATGACAGCTGCGATCAATTGTGGGTTACGTTCAACTTGCTAGTAATTAACTTGTTCTATCTAATGCTAGTCGATAATTCAACTAATCGAAACGGTTAACCTATGAAAGCACGAACCAGAATGCATATCGTTGCTGTAAGAAGAATTTACTCTGTTGAAATAGCAGCGAAATTATGATCTACCAATTGTTTTAAATAGCTGCCGGTTGAAAATTATATCTAAATGCAAAACCCGATCTTAGCAGTGAAATCTATTCATTTTCGAATAAGCCAAGTTTCTGGTTACTAATCTATTTCTATATGTCGAATTGTTCATGTCATTCTCTTGATCCACCAGTCTCGTATACCGTTAACAACGCTCCTAAGTTATTTACATCACCGTAAACTGCAATCCTTTTACGTGATCTTCAGTTTATGCATTGGTCAGTGACGTCGTATCACTTTAGGAAACCACACTGTCCAAAACGAGTGGGAAATCGATGAACGCATCAACTTCACTGACATTTATATTCAAGATATAATTCACAGTGCTTGATTTTTAATCAAACGTAAGAGGATGGGCAACAACCACCTGACCATAAAGGCACAGCTCTATTCCCACGCGAATTTTCACAGTGTCTCCGAAACAGGTCATCATGTCGAAGAGGATGACCGCAAATCATTTCTTTTGCCATCCTATCTCTCGTGATAGCAGACGCCATCTGTGTGGCAGTCCCAAACCATAGAATATGAGAGTGTCAAAACTGTCTGAAATATGTGGCGATGTGTGTTTTACATAATAGGGACAAACACTCATCTACAAGAAAACTAACGTTAGATGTATCGTTATCCGGCCGGCTAGATTAGTTACTATTCCGAACTCTATGGCGACCGAGCGTCCTTCTTCGGAAACAAATGAGAACAATAAAAGAATTAATTGAAAAAATGTTGAGAAGCAAGGTTTGCTAATTCAATTGCAGCCGTCCCGTAGTACCTTGATTAGAAAACCTGCTCAAACTAACCCCATGTTTTGGTACACGTAGTTTTCGAATGGGAGGTTTTTAGTCCGGTTTTTGTATGAGTAATGTTACAATTTGTTAGGAAACGTAGGTCACCATGCTTAGACAGTTAGTGTAGTGAGGAGGAGCGATCACGCTATGCTCCTCACACCACTACTACTCGGTAATGGGGCAAGAGCATTGATTTTGACATCGAGGTGACCGCGAGAAAAATACAAGAAGAGACGTCGGAGTGCAGCATGATATAAAATGCCTATTGGTACATACAGGAACTGAGCATTGGCGTTCGTGGCAACCGTGACGTTCTGGGACCGTGTTTATTTTGTTTGTCGTCATGTTGAAACGCATAACATATGTGTTGGTTAGGTGAATAAATATCCCATGCGTCATCCTTATTCTTAGCTCACAACACTAATGTCGACTTTGTCCAACATTTTCTGTTGTAGTTTCTTGCCTATCATTGTTTCCGAATAAACGAATGGTCGTTTAGGAAGATAAAATGAGTCTTTACCTTTCTGCAATTATATATCCATCCGTCTCAAATGGGGTCCCGCACTCTGATGATGACATAATTAGTCGCCGGATCAGAAAATTCTTCTCAGTTTTTGTGTTTCTTGGTTTAGTCGTCATTCTGACTTTCGATTTTTGTTCTACTCAGTCCATTTTGTTTTACCGAGAAAGGTCGCCGGTGATCAACTGTGACACGGTTATCCGTTAGTGATCATCATCATCATCATCATAGACAGCAGTACATCAGTGGTTCACAGTGATGCTTAACTGCCACATAACCACGAATGATAAGAAGAAACAAACCCTGTTTCAGAAGAGGAGAAAAAATCGGGATGGGAGGGACCTAACCACTAAAATTAGCTACGTCTATATTCAAACATACAACATCAAGGCGCCTAAACCTTGCAAACCCACAACCGAGCTGCAAGTGAAAATAAGACGTCATCATCAAGACAGCTTCCTTACGGTTTTCACTGACCAGCGTCATTAGGTGCACTCACTTCGCAGGCAGTTCGGTCAAACGACAACATTCACGCCACTAAGGTCGGTCAGCTGCCATCTCACCTAACCTCACAAGCCATCGACTCTGTAAGTCGTAAGGACTCCAGCCCGGGAAACCGGGCACGACCGAATTGTCATGTGTGCCTAATGTGAGGTTAATGGTGAAGTGGTAAACATGGTTGCCTCATGAAAAGCGTGATCGGAGTTCTAGTCTCGGTAGTCTCACTGATGTGCACTACTGATGAACTCTTATGAAAGCGAAACTTTAGTCTAGTGCTTCTTCTGTTCAGACTGGGCCGACTGGAATTTCTATGGGAGTGTGACAGCTGCGATCGATTGTGGGTGCTGTTCAATCCATCTGAAAATATTCCAGACGACACCGTCATTTAATTTCTTTGTGGTGTTTATCACATGTCACACTGCCAACATTTGGCGTTTTGACGGATATCTTAAGTTGTGCGCATTTGTCACAACCAATAAAGAACTTTTCTTTGTGTTTGCGATCTCAAAAAGTATCACACAAAATGCGAGACCTCTGAGTTATCACAAATTTTACTGAAGTGCCGTCACACAACTGATTACTTAATCTAAATTTCACGATCACTTTGACCTCTTTAGCCAAGGAATCAGGTCATTAGGCACTTTTTCGTTAGTGATTATTAGTGGCATTTTAAAGTTACATATATAAATACTAAAACTGTTATGTTGTTCAAAGACTTTTGTGCAATTGGAAACATCTAATGTTTTACTGGGCACAAGTGGAGAGAATGAACCGGAATTATCTTTTCATTCGTTCTTTATATGGTTAAGAAGTTCCACTTTCTCTACCTCACTTTTGCAAACTAACGACAGACAATCTGCTGACCAACAAACACCTGTTGTTCCGGCACTTGATGAGACATCTCAAACGTCAACCGGGCGCATCATCTCTAAGAGGAGGAATATTCCTAACACGCCCGATTTTCACTCTATAGAGACACCGACAGCGGTTGCTTGTCCGTTTGTGCGTGTGACCTGACAAAGTGGAGGAACGCCCAATTTTTCCCGTCATTTCCCATAGCTAGGAACGAAATCTTCAGTCTGATGGACCGGAAGATAACGGCGCTTTGAGTGGCCCCTATGATCCCCAATTCACACTCAACATGTATATATACATATTTAAGTCTTACAGTCCGGTCCTCAGATCAAATTTCAAAGTGCTGCTGAACTGAACTAACACTTTAAAACTGACGGAATTTCTAATGACAGGCTGTGTTGTGCTGTTATCATCTATACAACTTACTCGAACAATGTACCGTTCAGTAGACTTCTCTTCAGTTTATGGTAACTAGATCAACCTATTTCTGTTTCTAAAATTTCTCTTGTGTCGGATCCAAACAAATTCACTTGTGCCGAATTTCATCAAGCATCAAAATCAGTTTCAATCTATACTTAAACGAGAGGTTGTCAGACGTTTTATAACCCCATTAGTGAGAATGAAACTGACCGTGTATAACACGGTCAGTTAAATCCCCATTTCATTGTCTACAGGACCTATCACCGATGTCCTCGTTACAGATTCAGTCATACCAACATGTCCATTGGATCGGTTCTCACATTATTTCCTCCACAATCTCGAACCAAGTGCTAGCTGAACCAAAACTAACACTGCTTTGCAGGGACAGTGAAAGTCAGTTTGTCAGCTTAGGAAGTGATATGAGAAGAGCAGATATCTCATTCTCAAGACAGGATATCTCAACCAAGTCACCTTTTAAAGATAATTAAGATATTTTTAGTTAAGCTAATACCTAAAGCGCTCGCACCAAGTAAGCAAGTGCAACTTAAATTCACAGCTACACACATATTAAATGCACTGTTTACTTAAGGACTCACAATCCCTGATCCGCTTTTACCACGACGAAACTATCCACTCTCAACCAATGGGGGGAGCAACCATACTCACTGTCTTTGTAGCCTCGGTGATGTAATCTGGTGGATCAACACAGGTTTCACAAGATGTCTTTACCCTGACTGATTTTGATCAGTACATTTATATGCTGACATGTCACGTCCTGGTGAGTATCTCACGAGTGAGTAGACAACAATACCATTCCGTGTGCGCCTATTAAGAATATATCGGTGGATGACTGTTTCATGTAGTAACTAAAAGATTGGAGTGGCACGAATAAAACTGAATTGGTTTGCCTGAAGTCAACACGTTTTACCTTACGAGGAACCAGCACATACTTCAGCTGGTAACCTCCAGAGAAAAAAACAACCTTGTACAATGGTGCTAGAAAACGCGAAGGGTCAGTTCATTAAGGCAGGTTTCATGAAAACTAAAAGTCAATAGCCTATTCGCGAACATGTTAAGAATGCGGAACTGGAGAAGAGTGTTGTTATTGTCAAACGGAAATCATCAGGCATCAACAGGCGAGTTACACTAACTCTCACCAATGACCCCACAGTAGACGCCACTGAATTAGCATATGCAAATACCCAGCCAGCTGAATTCAGTAAGATATACAGCAATTGAAATCGTTGGCGACAACAAGTTTTTCATTCCAAAGGCCATTTCAAGGACATCAGCTGTCTCTACTCCTAAAACATGTGAATTGTCATATTGTATCACAGGTTTTTCCACACACTGACTGTGATCAACCTATTTCGTGGAATTCTGGTGCAGTTGGAGAAATTGAGTCCTTTCGATCCAAGTCAGCAGTGCGGACAGAAGACAAATATTCTCACAAGTAGCACACGTCAACATATACAAGACATAGGTGGTTCTAGTATAGCTACATAACAAGTGCACTCAGAACGAGAGAAAGACAGGTATGGGTTTAAGTGAACAAAATTGGCGCAATCTGTGTCGCGCTATGTTAAGCCATCGTAATAACAACATTTGCACTCTCAACATATCGGGCGGTTTTGATAAACATTTCGTCGTCGATGCTCCGAACGAGTATGTAGGGTTAGTCAAGTGACCCGTTATCAGCAGTCCAGGATGTTGGGTTCTTTCTTAATACGGCCCTAGTCGAGTTGGACTGCATCATCAGTTGGATCATCCACTTTAGGATATGCTGATCATTCCGATTTGACAAGCTTCGATCCATTCTAGCAATATGATTGTTACGATAACTACAAGCGGACCACTACACGACATGAAAAGCCGATACACCGAAGAAACACTGAAGTTTGGAAGAAAGGCTTGTTCCACAAATGGATTGTGATAGATGTATTTCTGTGGCCGGATAATTGCTTAATATTGTTGAATCTATTTTGTCACTGATGTAATCCAGACTACTGTTTTCAACTGGCAAATGTATTAAACCGTGTATTGATTAAAATGTAAATAAGCCGGCAACTGATGTCTTTTTTAACCCGTTTTTATGCATAAACTGGCTGATACAACTGAATCACTTACAGTATCCCGATTGTGTTATCTTTGATTGACTGGGATTGGACAATTGTCTTTCTGCTGGTATTGATACTAAACTTGAAATATATATAATACGTTCTTGTTTGATGTGGAAAACTCGGGCATTGAGCCACTAGTAATTAATTAATAGTCGGCGAATGCATTCGATAAGGTGGGGAACCAAATACTTAGCAGTGAGTATCAGTCGAATTCATTCTATTAATCGGTTTGTAAATATAGACTTAGAAGTTTGTACAATGGGCTAAGGTTGCCTGCAAGTTGTCTGTCACAAGTGTCAAATTTTGCCGATACCGAAACTCGCAAAATCAACGGTTGGAGACGTTACCAAAAATGACAGCTAACCGAGCCAATTGTCATGATTGTTTAACTGCAGACATATATGCTTTTTATCCTTTTTTCTTCCCTTTGTTTCCTAGTTCCGGCTTGTTTTTGTCACCGTGGTTTCACGGTATTTAGACGTAGGTGTGAACCAGTGACATTGGTGTTCATGATGATTTGAAGGATTGTGTTGGGTTGGATGATGATGATGATGATGGTGGTGATATTGGAGGGGTGGGTGGAGAAAAAGTGGATGAAGAAGTAGAAGGAACACATAATATCTGCGGTCTCTCGTTATTGATGAAAAATCATGAGCTCAAAATCAAAGATTTGTCCTTGGCATACACCATACATGTAAATATCCCTGAAGTTCTAAACAGTGAGAGAAATGTAGTATGCATCGTAATTCCCTGATTACAATGAAGTGTAAATATCTTTTCGTTGCTCTGATTAACAGTCTGTCTTTTCTGCTGGACTTTCTCCCACTGCACCAGGTTTGCAAAGGCACATAATCAACAAACATGTTTGTGGTTAAACTGTCCTCTCACACTCTGACTGTTCATCTTTAGGTTCGCAACAATTCATTGACTTGACAATCTATCATTCCACATATTCCACCCCAAGGGTTACTAACTGTAAGATGTGTAATTCACAGGTTTCTTTCTCTGGCATTCCAGTAATATGTCCGTGATTCTCTACATTCCTTGTTTGCGCAGAGGTTTCAGGCAGTGTTGGGAAAATTGTAAACTGTAGTTCATATAAGGCATTGGGGTATAACTAAATTCTGAGTCTTTTAGCTATGACTAAACATTAAATCATCAAACCTGATGACTTAAGGTCCACCAAAAAATCAGTATAATGATGGTCCATAATAGTATGAAATATTTGAAACCAACTAAAAATGCGTTTGGGCTAATGATCCGGTTCCAGTAACTGACGATTCAAAATGAAGAGAATGCCAGCACAAAACTTTGATCTAGCCTGTTAGAACGACTCCAGCCAGTGTCGGTTCCAAGAAAAGGAAATGAAAACTCAGCGACGACAATTAATCAAAAAATGTTGCCAATTGAGAAGCAGGACATGATGCGTCCTTGTGAATAATCTAAACATATGAGCCATACAAGTTTTTGGTAAGTGTCTGGTTGAACTTGTTACTGCTCACGGTACCTTCGATCACCAGATGTTCTATCATTTACCGATGTTTGACAGTTAATCAACAAACAACACTTTTGCGAACGACTCTGTTTGTGTACCATCCTTTCATCTTTACTGTTAAGAGCAATGTCACATACCGTTTCATATCACATAAACAGTGATCAGCGTAAGTTGATCTCGAATGACTTTATCATACTTGAAGATAACCGACCCTAAACACTGGGGCTGAAAGTTTTACCCAAAAAGCGAACGTATAGTTTACTCTGTTTTCAGTGACTTTGTGCTGTGTACTACGCTGGTCCAGACAACTATAGTTGTGGTTGTACCCCTGTTCGCATTTGGTGCATTTAAGAGTTGTTGCTTATGTACACACCGTGATTCTTCTTCGAATCGAAAAATTAAGTTAGTTATACAATACAACTCTGACGAATGACCTCTTTGTGTTAGTGGAATAAACGGATTTCTTGTCAGTTACCCCTAGGCTAACAGGATAATAAGACAATGATTTACGGCTTCAAGTTGTCTGAATATCATGCTGCATTTGAGTGAAGTTGTATTCAACTTCGAATAACATAATACAAATTTAGCATCCCTGTATTATCTCTATTATTCTTTGAGACGTTTCATGAAAACTAAATAATTTCATCATGAAAGATGTGTTAAAATAAATGCGGACAACTGTCACAGGCTCTCTGTTTATTTTGACCAGAACTTAAGATCAAACTATGGCAATGATGATACATGTATCACTGGAGATTGTTTTGATAGATTCGATCATTTAAGAGAAACATGACTGTAAAAATCGGGGCTTTGGTTGAATTTGAACCGGGGGCAGAAATAGCATGCTCATACGTGACAAATGATCTATAAGGAGGTACCGGGGGCTCCGAAACCTCGCATATGTGCACTGTTGCCCACTCATCTCACCATCACATACAGAATCCGCCGAATAACTCAGGGAATCCACTGTTCAGGTGAGATTTCTCAATCAATTCACGATAGAGTCCATCAGGCACAATAATTTTAGTTTATTCAAAGCACACGGTTTGTCTGTAAGCCGTGTTCTTTCATTTCAACTAATAAAGTCCAGTTATTATAATTTTCGGTCATTAACTGGTTAAAAACTGGCTATTTACCAGCAACATCTAGAGTGAAATCATGAAAGGGAACAGGTATTCAACATGCAATATTAAACCGAGGTTTACATTTTAAGGTGTTTCAACGCAACCGATTTAACACAGTTTGACGTTCAAACATTCGGCGTTTGTCTAACACTTCCCCATGTTCTTTACATTAAACTTTGTGGATAACTGAAACACTGCCTGCTCAAAGCTACATCTTTTTCAGTTACAAACATTTAGGGGGTCAGTAAACAAGGGCAAACAAACTGTGATATGGACGTGCCTACAAACATGACCTGCTTTCTAAATCCTTGTGTTTACAAGCGTTAACGGCTAAAAGTTCAGCTTTCTTGTCTCTGTAACACCTGAATGTCATTGTTAACAGTAGAACGACTAGAAAATATTGTCTTTAGAGCAACAAAGTCTCTCTTCTATTAGTTTTAACTAAGCATATGGATCTGTACTGGTATACTCGGCTGTCCATGACTAACGAATCTAACTGGGTTGAAAGACCCTTCTGCTTACAGACAGTTGAAAATATGTCAATGAAGTACTCTTGTTTGAATACACAACATATCGAGTGGACTTTCCAAAATAATCAAAGAGCTATTACCAAAACTAGTAAGAGATTATCAATTTTTCTTATTACCAATTAATACCAATATCTCAACGATTTCATTGGCCTTAATTTGTGTTAAAACTGTCTTTACTATACGCTGAAATAACGGTTCAGTATGGTATGTAATGCCCTCAGCGAGCACTTTCTAATAGTTTGTTGAGTTAAAAATTCAGTGCAGAGGGAAATGTGACTGTGTTACCTCTTCTGATAAAGTAGACAATCGTTTGCGAAATACGGTACATTCTATAAACTACGAAGCAGTTCAAACTTACAACATCAGATACATCTTTTCAGACTGTCATGATCTATTGCAAGGTCGCATAACAATATACTGCCATCCACATCAACGACATGTGTATGTTTATTCCGGAAGCATAAAGCAGCTGCCTTGTTCCTATAGTTACTTAAGCAACGGTTCTTCCCAACTTATGTTTCACTAACGCTTGTTCCAAAAATTAAAATCTTCCCTACACTAGGAAAATAATGCTGTCTTTCATATTAGATTTTAAAATTGTTATGGAGCACACTGCCCGCAAGCAAAAAAAAACGAATTCAACAACAAGATTGGTGGATTAGTTATCCGTACTAATGTTATATCAATGTAAATACCATGCTACTAAGCATATGGTTTCCAGCTCGACCGAACAAAGATGCGGCAACGTGTTATGCATACGTATTTTCATGAAGACTTGCAAGGAAACTAGATATGTGTAGGTATTCCCGCAGTTTAAACACTGTATTTATTGGGTCTTTTAAGCAAGCGGATAAACAGCCGAAATTCGTTTTTAATTGGCATTAAGTCTTCACATATGGTCGATGCTAACTGCTACTAACCCCCCCTCAAAGCATCAGTTATTCCAGCCGATAATAAAACTTGGTTGTTTTTGTTCACGAAAAGAACCTGCTATTAACTTATCTCCGGTCTAATCCTCACTTTCTTCTTGATCTCACTTGTGGTGGTCAGTACCGTCTGGAAACAATCATATATTATATATTATATATATATTATATTAATCCTTCGACCGAATGTTTGAATAAAATACGCAATAAAAGTAGTTTTTTCTTCGCTGGCTGCTGAGCTGGTATGCGCAACAGGAGTTGGATGGAGCCGTGTGTACTGGCAAAAAGATTGTCGCAAGTTATCCACAGTGGAGCTCTCAACGTTTTCTCTGTTACGATAATCTAAATGATGAATTGCTTGGAGTAGAATCTATTCGTGTTCGAGGTACGATGACCCGGAAAGTGCCGAACCGATTTTGACCAAAGTATGAGATACTGAATTTGCAGAGGAGATACATAACTATGCTTCTAATGACCTAGTCATAAAGACAACTGATTCATTTTAAACAAGAAGGCATAGACGGCAACTACTCAAACCCGCTCTTTCAGTAGAACTTAACGGACCAGATTCATCAGTTTTTCTGGCAGTTGCGAATGCCCTGAAAGGAACCATCTGGTAGGTTTCTTTCATAAGTGAACAAACAATTGTTGGTGCCTTCCTCGGTTGCCGTGCGTACACACGAATGCTGGCTTATAATTCCACTACTCGTTTCTCCATCCATATCGTGCTGCGCTTAGCTGTCTATACTCTCGTCCTCGTTCCCGCAAGTCAGTGTACACGGAGTGACACCTGTGTGTAGCTTGTCTGATTTCTGTTTTAGATTTCAACCTATTGTCTTTACATGTCGACACCTATCATCACCACAAACATACTTTATCATCCGCTGTTTTATGTGATAGACCAAGGCTCTCACCCCACGCATGTTTACACTATGACCTTCATTGATCAGCACTAAGTCACCGGATTCACGGTCTGGCACCACAACAAACTGGGCTTTTGCAAGCAATCAGGTGGGTCAGGTCCGGCATGGTCGTCTTACCGTACGGCTAAAAGGGTATTTGACACCAAGTATCAACGGTTAATTATAAGCCATTAGTATGTTTTAAGCAGATGAATCGAGACATTGAATTGCCGAATTCCAAACACCTCTCAGAAGCACTAAGCAGATGGACATCGTGCAATCTTATAATCCGACTCGTCATACATGGAAACGTAGACGGATAATAAGAACTCGGATAGACGAAATGATCAATACTTACAACTTCCAGTTAGAATAGATTGAGTTGTGACAGCTTCAACACTGTCCCGGACAAATCCAGTTCCAGGATTGATATGAATGGGGATCAGTAGAATTCGTCAGATCAGAATGCTTTGGAAGTGCACGTGTCCTATTTCAGATGCTATTGGAAAGGCACGCCGGCGGCTGTATACTATACGACTTTGTTTTTAGTTTCTGCAGAGTTGTTCCATAGAGGTTTGGATAGACGACAAGGAACAAAGTCGGTTATTGTCTTGGCCATTCCGGTCACAAAATTTCTGATCATAGGTTAAGTTTCACTTTTACAGAAATGACCATGAAATTGATAATGTATTTCAGTTGAAACGTACATTCATGGATAAGAAGAATGAAAGTTCTCATCCATCTCAAGAAAGCAGTAGCAAAATACAGCGTTATTAATCTGTCCATTTCACGATACAAAGTTTGAGGTTAAAATATTGATGTTTGTGGGCTTAAACTTATTCGTTAGTGGTGGAGTCGTTCTTCTCTCAGACATTTGTATAGGCGTCCCACTATCCGATGGACAAATGAAAGGGAGTTCTAATGGTACACGATTAAAATACGTAAGATCATTTCCTTTATGACGAACGGTAAGGTGAATTGTATCTGCTAATTTCGTCGACCTACCGAGGTACACTCAACTCATCCTACAATGCTGCCGATATTTTACACAACAGGCAGCACAGAGTGTGAATTCTAACGAATGGACAAAGCTGATGTTGACGAGCAGATACAAAAACAATTTGTGGTCACAGTTCATATGCCTTTAATTCTCATTATTGGACGGTATTTATAAAATTTATTGTTAATGGGTGTCAAATTTATGTGTGTAAAGTGAGTAGCTTGCCACTATGACATCACCATACCTGTGTACTGAGAATGGACGATCTCACTACACTAACCATTAGTAGTCAGGCGGAAGCATGTACCTAGGGATTGAAGTAATCGGTGGGAGAATATATGAAAAAGCATTGGAGTGCACCACGACAAAAGATGGTGTTCTCCATATGTAAACCTGACTTTGGTACCCATGGTGATCCGAGATTTCTGTCTCGTGCAAATGCGTTGTTTTGTTCGAGGCGGTTGTCAAGCATGTTTCACGTGTGTCGATTTTCTAAATAAACTATTCATGTGTTACATGCATTCACGGCTCACAGCACTAACTCGTGAAACTAGGGAACGGTTGCTTGTTCTTTTTTCTACTTTCCATCTTTGCTTGCTGAAAGACTTACGAGTTCCCTTTATTTACTATAAACATGCTACCGTCCAAAGCGGTTTCATCGGCCATAAAATACACCTGTTGACATTCTATACCTACTACATTGACATTCATTTGAGAAAAGCAGCGTTTTATGCTTTTGAAGTATCACACGCTAAAATTCCCCCCTCCTGCTGAATCAAATGCCAATTATATTCTGTGGATCACCAACAAATTCTCGTCCGAAGCAAACCGGTTTATCCATTACCATTTGTAAACAGACTTAGGTGCCATAGGTAGCCTGAATTCTTCATGTGTTTAACATTTCAAAGAAAGCGTTTTCCTGGACGAATACCTAATTGTATCTTAGTATTCGAGTCCATTTTAACCCAGCATAATCCTATCCTTCATGTTTTCAAAGAGTTTCCCACACTGATGTGTTTGTTCCCCAACATAATTCTAACCAGATTTTTGCAGCATTTATCTAGATGTAATGGTTTTTCAACCATGTACCAAAGAGTCCATCGTTTCTCAACAAAATGCATCCAATGACTTCTTGAATTTTTAAAATGTATACTGTCAGAAATCTTGACATTACTAAGTTTATCTCCTCTCTTCCAACTAGTTAGAATTGCTGCTCGTATTGCTGCGCGTATTAGTAAAAATGATTCTTTAATCACTCCTCACCTAGTACAGAGGTTTTCATGCACCTTAAACAATCTGTCTTCCAACTGGAAACTTACAGGGACTTGTGAGTTGATCCGAATTAGTGGTAGTGACTGAAGCAAGGACGGTAAATGAGTTGAGACGATGAAACTCTGTGTAAGCTAAATCTTTTACGGTTGACCTCTCAATCTCTTGTGCAGTTCAGTTGATTATTGATGAAGCATGGATACCTTGGTTTTGAATGCTTGAGAATTAACAAAGAGGTCTGCAAGATATTGACTGTATTCATTCTATCTCAGTACGATCTGATGTGAGTTTGTTTTTTTGGTGGTGAGTTGCATATTTGCATCAGTTTCAACAACGTTTTCATTAGGGTTGATAGCGATTATTCGCTTTTTTAAACAAGTTATCTCTTAGGTTTGCCTGCTGAATATATATGAATGATTGAAAATCCTCTGAGGTTCTGCTTATTCATCACCAGGATAAATAAGTGACATTTATATGGAACAGTGTTGTCAAGGTGAAGCCAACAATCCAATTGGCGCGTTCAGAATGTGAGCCGGACTACCGGACACTTATCCATATGCACTATACAACCTGGAGCACTAACTGAGTCGCCAAGATAATCACTAGCTCAACTACGGTACATCTTGTCGATTTAAGTCACCCCGTCAACCCGGCCACTTATTCTCGTCTGCTTTCCTGTTTCAGCAGCAGTCAGTCGAAAGCCATGAAATGCTCGATTTTGGTCATAGCTGAGAGGGTCAGCATTCGGTTGAGTAATTCACATTTGTGAGTACAGAAACGTTCTGTTGTGGCCTTACGATTGTTATGGTTCAAGAACCATATAGCTCCTCATAAACTAAATATGCTTGCCCTGACGATGAATAACCTAAGACGAAACTACTGGCTGCACTGTGTTTTGAAGCACAAACAGAACGCTGGAAGCTGTATTCGAACTTGCTCACTGGGATGAAAGCAGTTTTTCGACATTGTAAATTTGATTAGAACGTTGAAAATTCATAAGAAAAATACATCAGATTGGAACGGCTCAAAACACAAACGTTTATTTAGGTCTGAACAAAGCAGTGAGAAGACGGACAGTGGTAGATTCTAGCATTTCATATTGCCTGTTTAGTACCAAATAACAATAACCATAACATATATATGACACTATTATGGTGGTGGATGAAGAAAATAAAGCAGCAAATTTTGTGGAGAACAACAATACAAACCTACTAGGTTCATGGGAGTTTATTTAGGTGGTCGTCTTATGCTAACTGCCCACTGAGGTTAAACCATCCCGAGTTGTCTAGTAAAAAGCTATTTTCTGATTTCCCAAACTCATTTCAAACCAGTGACCATACAGTTTATGTTGATTAGTGTAGTATTTCTCGAGAGAATTTTGCTGCATCTTGTTACGCCCATGGTGCAGACGAAAGTGCATGTACGGTGAAATACTGTTCATATAGTATAAAACAAATGAACACTTCAAGTTGAACATCACTCACAACTGATTGCAGCTGTCGTATTCCCATAGACTTTCCAGTCTGCTCTTTTCAAAAAGAGGCACTAAACTCACCTAGTTGGTTTAACGAGACAGGAGATTTCGACCTGTCTAGGATGCCCTAATCGTGTTTCACATCCAGACGATCGGAAAACCTGCTGATTACTTACAAGCGAAAGTGGTTGAGCGTTCACATAAGATAATTCGGTCATGCTAAATGTGAGATCAATGGCGCAGTAGTAAGCACGGTTGCCTCATGAAAGCGTGGTTGGATTTTTAGTCCCGGCAGTGGCAACATTATACACTACTGATGTGCTCTTCTTTTCGGAAGTGGTCGACCGGAAAGTGTATGGGAATGCGACAGCTGCGATCAGTTGTGGGTGATGTTCAATTAGAAATTAGCCAACTACTCATCAGTAGATGAACATTTGCTCAACCAACTTCTGAGCCAATTAAGCACCAATCGGTTTACGACACATGTTTGTTTTCTGAACCAGAGAAGTGACCCCATTTTTCGCCCCACTAAGTCCCCACAACCCGATTCAATATCTGGCTGTCTGTTAGATAATTAGGGGACAGTGATGTGATTATATTGGTATGCAGGTAACAGGTCATCGACCATCGGGAAAGTGACGGTGCTGGATGTCATCAAACCCACTTTAGTTTACGTCACGCGTACACACCCGTCTGCTCCAGACTAATGTAGGAGTGTGTTCGGTCACCGGCTGACTTCAACATCTTCTTGTTTTGCCACGGTAATTTATCAAGCCCATACATCTATACTCAACGATACAGTGAGTTCTGGCATACTAAAGGACTGACATACAGACGCCAAAACAACCATGTTGCTCGTTTGATGATGTAAGAAAATATGCTTAGGAAACTCAAGACAATCTTCAGGTTGATCCATCGTCTAAATTTAGTGGCAACTGTCGGATTGTTGTATGTTTTGAATCTCCTAATCTTCCAAATGCTCTCTATAACGACCATATGGATTTTTTGATAGCTGCTAACGGGTTGATTGTAGGTTAATTCCACACAGGTTAATTATTGCAGAATAGACAACTGGATGATCACCTTGTCTGTCCACTTCAGGTCAATGAGTTTTAAACTTCTATAGTGCTCTTCCTATGGGCTATCGGGCAATGTAAATGTTCCCAGTCCAGATTGCCAAAGGTTGTGTGGATTTCTTCATGTGTGCACTGATCTGTTACGTCTTCTTGAATGATGAGTAGTGTTAAATTATATGTGTATCATCGTATGACTGAAAGCAGTGGTTGAGCTAGAAACGTACAACTTCAAGCTGTACTGGCGTTACCAAACAATCGTTGTTCACATGGTGGAAGGTGTTACGTTCTGTTGTGCTTAACTGAAGTGTTTCACCAAAACGCAGTCGTAAAATTACTGTTATCTCCTCTCTGAATGTTTGAAAATCAAAACCCTCAATGTTGGAACGGTGTTTTTTCGCGTTATGTTTACTCCAGGATTTTATGCTGCTCGATGGAAATTGTTGTATATTCGTTAGTTGTTACTGTAGTGTGTAGTAGCTACACCTTTCTTTGTTGATCATCCCTTGGTTATAATTGTCCGACTGTGCAGAACGATGCTCGGGCCAGTATATTTGTTTTACCTGGCGCAAAACCTTTCATAC
The DNA here is from genome assembly GCA_013368495.1 of Paragonimus heterotremus. NCBI lineage: Eukaryota > Metazoa > Platyhelminthes > Trematoda > Plagiorchiida > Troglotrematidae > Paragonimus > Paragonimus heterotremus. Next base: position 54,457 of record LUCH01000849.1, on the reverse strand, counting down.
GCTGGTAAAGGTCTGACCTTGTTCCATTAATTTTCCGTGTTATAGTTAAATGTACATGTCTAGTAAAAACTCACTTGTATCATCCATCTGTTGCTTATTAGTCAGTAAAAGCCATAACAAAGCCAGTCACAATCACCGTTAAAATTACCGTATTAGACGCACCAAATTGATGGGTTCCGTATAGGGATAATAACGAATGGTGTTGAGTAGTACCGGAGTTTAGTTCCCGAATAAACTGAAATTCACCCACAACTAGTTATCATTGAGCAGTACTTTGATTACTAATGAGTAGTAGGGAATTTTGGTTTTCACATAAATTGAACATCACCTACAATTGATCGCAGCTGTCGCATTCCCGTAAACATTCCAGTCAGCTCCTTTCGAAAGGAAGCAGTAGTCTCGAGTTTCGCTCTCATTAGAGCTTGCCAGTAGTGCACATCTTTGTCACTTCTGGGACTAGAACTGTTGCACTGAAAAGTCTGTCAAGAAACTAAAACCGTTCTCGGGTTTAATGTATGGGTCGTGTCACATTAAAAGGTACCTAACAGTGATAAGATACATAACCTGCTCACACTTGTCTTATGTCTAATTTTTAAGGCATACTCATCTCTGAATTTATCTCCCGACCTATTGGTGAAGCGTGCATGTTGACCGCCTTTTACTCGAATGACATGCGCACAATGCACGAGTTTGTCATTCAAGTGCTGGCGGTGTGACCGTGGTTCGGACTCAGGAGATGATTAATGCCCCAAAAGCGAACTATCAAACCAATCACGAGGCTCAGGAACGTTCTGTGCCCGGTAAAAGTGTGTGCCCAATATGTACTAAGTCCACTAAAGCAGTGCCGCGCAAATAATTATGTTTTCTGAGAGCAGTTCACGGACGGATCCAGTTGTGTTTAGACTGGGTTCGGGAGGGATTCCTACCGGTGACCTGAACAACGAGTAGTAACGTAGCACAGGCCCTACGAGTTGAGTTGTGAAGCCAAGGAGTGTTCAGTATTTTTCACCTTGGGATTCTGTTCGCCCAACTGCTTTACCATCTGTCGGCTGAAAAAATAGGGACTATACTGTGTTCACGTTAGTCGATTCTTGTCACTGGTTGAAAGCAAGCCGATGTTCGGAGTCTCAATAATCGGATCTTCTTACGAGTAAAAAAATCTACCGAACCATCTGCCAGAAAAATAACATCAGGTATTGTTTATGTCTACCTCTTCTGTCGAAAGTTTCGAATACATTTTATCTCAGGTGGACTATTTCAAATAGGCTAGCTTGAGATCCGTCGTAGTGTAAACAACACACGTGAAAGCAACCATAAATTTTCGTTCACAGATTCAAGCTCTTGGTCAGAGGTATCCACTGATGCCTTCATGTATACACAAGTAAAACTGTCAGATGAAGTTTATGCCTATTTGTTTCCACTCCTCTAATACGTCTTCTTACAAAACGTGTATGATTTACTCTTTAGTCTCTTCAAAGACTTCATAGCAAGTAGATTCCTGTCGTCTACAGAAGTTGTTAATGGTTGAGTATCATCCAATTTATCGTAGATAGTTCAGCCGTAGAGAGATATCCGGAGGATTGTTCTCCCTATTCTCAACAAAGTTCAATTTAATGGTGGTGAAATTAACAACATTGACCCCATTACCATTTCGCGTTGTCTGTCAGGCGTGTAGGCATATAGGATAGCACGTGTCCAATGTGGAGAAAATATGATTGTCGTATCACTGTGTTGTTCACGTCACGTACAATACAAATGTAGGTTTTACGGAGAGCACACAAATGAGATAGATTAAGAGGACTCCCTTCAGCGTACTTGATCTATGATGGCGATTGTTCTAGGAGGGAGCTTCATATTTTAAGACTCAGCTAAATGTTTCACACGTAACAAAGACTACAGTCCGGTTATTCTTCAGTAGACAAATTCAAGGAACCACCAGCAAGTAATTAACTATTACGAACTCAAAATAAGGCAAGAGATTGAGCAGCTGTGGATAGAGTTATAACTTCTCTCCATTTCTCAATAAAAACATATCAGTGACAGCAAAACAATCCGGACAAGTCTGATTTATTGTAATCGTATAGTTCTAGCTCAGAAACACGAGTCTATGATCAGCTGTCTTCCGCTAGCCAGCAGCCCACGATCATCATACTGTATCATCGCGCTGTATTCAGCGAGAGGCGCAAATAATTCCTTAGAGTTAAATGATTCAAGAATGCGATTCTTCTAGCTCAGCTTTGTGAATGCGAGTTACTGGGAGCTTAGTCTTTTTTCATGTCTCATCAAGCCTAGTAGTTATTCTTTCTTGCACCATATTCAATCATGAGAATATTGCTAGAGCGGTAAGATGCTACATTTTTGCGGCTATCAAAATTTTGAATTGTGTTTGTCAGACGCTTGTCAATGCTATTCTGGATGCATACCTCAGTTCACGCAGCAACAGTGACTGAAAGCTGGAACGCTAGACGAATAGTCAGGACCCGGTGATAAACCAGCAACCAGTAGTAGGCTTACCATTGACAATCAGTCATGAAATGTGTTTACTTTTTTCCCCAACATTCAAACTTGTCTTTTCAGGTCCATCTTTCCAGTTGCTGGTGCCAAGCACTCTGGTCAACATATCCGGTCTAATTTTGGTGATTAACTGAGGAGTAAAACTGGGAAAGCGACAATCCATAAAAAGTTTTCTTGTTGGTCAAACGAACTGAATGTATGAATGCTTTACAACACGGGAACAATACCTCTCCATGAACTAGTTAGAAACACTCATAGTAAGTTATACAGACTCACAGGCGTGGTTTTCTATGAGATTCTTAATGAATAAAATTTTGTTAATCCAATCTTACTTGATCAGTAAATTTTCACGTACAGCTAAGTATTTCTTTTTGCACTTAGATATAAACCTTAGGGATTATGACAGTGGTTAAACTATTTCCAACCGGTAATTAAAGTGAGGGTAAAGGCATACTATAAAAACCCACCAAATGTTCAAACAACGTAAAACCTGAGTATTCCGCCGTACTTTTGGTGAAAGCCGAATGTAGGATTAATCAATGCGCACTGTCTACAAGCAAATGTGTCTCCGCCTAACTTATGTTAAGTAATCCAGAAAAGAACGTTGCAAAAGTAGTTGAACGATGCACACACAATTCACAAATACACACCAAGTAACGGTATGATACACTACAAATATTACACAGCAATTTTATTCAATTTCTAACCACAAATGAAGAACTATGATGCTAGCAGCATGCTGTACATAAACCACGAGCGTACACATCCAATTTCTGTGTCATAACTCGTAGGAACCTGTAACATGCAGGTCCATGAATGAAATCTCCATTGTCTCAAACTTATTCAAAACCCACTGCTTGAATCACTAGCTATACAAAACTCATGTGGTTCGCTTGTACACAAAACAAAGTTTCATCAAATTTTCCGTGAATATAATTAGATCAGATAAAACTTGAAACGTCCATAGGTCATTTCTACTTGTGCACTTTATCACAAAATATAATAGCCATCATTCACTCAACAGTTTCATAGCGGCCATCAAGGAGCTGTATTCAATATAGTTGACGGCAGTCAAATTGAATATTCACGATTTTGAAATTACCCTCAAAAATCACATAAACACACATTCCACTAATTTTTCAAGTGCAATCTCACAATTCCAACAATGCCCGCATTTCACCCCATGGTCAATGAAAATGCACACCACAAATCAATAGTTGAAGCTATGATATAGAAGGATTAGAATACTGTGAACAAATTAACCCGAAATGTTTTCAGGTAAATTCTGGAAAACCGAGATCTCAGTCCACGTTTTGTCTGATTGCATCATCACCTCGATGAAAGACACTGGAAGTAGAAATGTTGCGAAGGAAGACACATGAAGAGTTCCAACGAATCAACGCAAACTTCATTTTGGTCATGCCAACGGGGAATTGATCAGGATAATTTTGTTACATAACTACACAGCCGCGTAAACACGAACAACGTTGAATAAAACGATAGATGTAATTCATTGACACAACTGCTTGATGTTCAGTTGTGTTGTGGTAGCTATAGTTGTAAAATCACTACATTATTTGATGGTCTTCAGTCTTCAAGTTCCTCATTCATTCACAAAGGATGTATTCTTGTCGCTGCTCCAACATAACGTCCGAATCACACTCTACGAATTGGTTGTGAATATATGCTCAAACTACACTGTCGGAAGATGTCACTATGGAAGCACGTTCAAAAACAGTGAAACAGTTCGACGTAGTATCTCTGCTGGTCTTGTGAGCGTGAAGGTGGACGGAACACTTTAAATAGTAACAAGGTTATTTGCTCTTCTAATCATGCTCAAAATGAGTTTACTTTGGTCTTATAGGTCAACTTGTGAAGAAATTAAGAAAACAAAATAGTTGGACAACTCTGATGTCTCTGTCAGTCTGGGAAATCCTGAAGAAAAGTTCAGCCATTTGTACTAATGGTTACGTATAACAAATGGAATAAGCCGAATTTTCTTGAAAGTCTGTACACTCTAACACAACATCTTCACACAGAATTCACGATGAGCAGAAGTTCATCCTTTCTGAATCATCAACGGATCAAAACCAAGACAAGTTCATAGACAAAAGTATGATTTTTGGCACAGTTTATAAATGATCACAATGGTCAGGTGGACGTTTTGACTAATTTCACTCTGTGTATTGTTTGCGTTATTTCGACTAGCTTTTGGTCACTGAATGAGACGGCGTGTGTAGGTGTGAGACGTGGATTGCCATGTGGTTCACCCCTCATTTTGTCGCCGCCGTTCCGTGTGCGTTCGTTTTGACAGAGCACGTGACGTACGATGTGACGTGCATGAGACAGGCGAGTCGATGTTTGACCCACCTTCTACCATTTGTTGTTCACCGTCCATGGCATGGATAACATAATATTTAAAATATAACATTTTACTTATACTTTATCATTGTGTCAATTACATGTATCATGAAAACAGGTGATATCCATTAGAAAGTAACGACACTGTGCCTGGACGGCATCTAGAGTGCGAAGTGCACAACCCAATTTTTTTTAACTCCACTGGTAATAACTTCCAACCGTGTTACCGAATGTCTCCAGATAGGTCCTCATTCACGGAACTGTATCAGAGTGTAGGTTGGAAACTAAGATCTACATCTGCAATTGACAGAATTGTGTCAGCTTCCCTTCTATAATGGACACGGCCCTGACGAAAAGCAGAGCGAAACGGCCAACAGAGGAACCGTAGCAGAGGCTGGTGTTCTGTACTGACTGACTGGTATATGAATCATTTTACACATCAGGCAACTAAGGTGGGGAAGAGTATCCAGTCCGTGGTTTAGAAAAACTTCCACGCCCGAGAGCAGGGTCATGCTGACGAACATCTGTTCCCGAGCTCATAAAGGAGATGAACAAGGCAAGCTGATCAAATTCAACAAGACAGCACTGCTGGAAAATGATGGTTAGCTCAGAGTTTTCGGTTGCCAAGATCAACAACTGTCAGACGAAAAAATTCAATGGGATGGTAACACAATTATTACTTGTTAGGAAAAATACAGTTACAGTATGTATGAACATACTCCTAGTTGTGTAAAGGAAATTATCAAGATGTTTGGGACTGCTTATAACAGCAGGTTTCCTAATCTGTTTATTGATGAACGGACATCTACAGGAGAACAGCAAAGTAGCGAACAAGGTCTGTTTTCTGTGTTTGAATGTTAGGCTAACTACAACACAATAAATATAAAAAGTAGTGACTAGGGTAAATCAGAATAAGGGGCAATAGAAATAATGGAGGGCGTGTTTGTTATCAGTTACGCAATCACTGTTCTAAATCTTGGGCTTGATTGATTGTAAACCAGGGTAGATGAAGTTTCCGCACGAACTTCTGACTGCAAAGGTCAGTCTTGAGAAGTCGGATACTAATGACCTTGGCAACGGTCGCCATTCGGAATCTCATAATATTTGGTGAATCCCTTGGCCTTCAGTGAACAATCTGAAAAGTGGTTGAGCGTTCACATATGATAATTCGGTCGTGCCTAATGTGAGGTCAATGGCGCAGTGATAAACACGGTTGCCTCATGAACAGCGTGTCCGTGGTTCAAGTCCCGGCTGCAGTGACTATGATATGCACTACTGACGAGCTCTAATGAGACCGAGGCTCGAGTCTAATGCTTCTGCTGTTCGAAAGGAGCGGACTGGAAAGTCTATTGAGATGCGACAGTTGCGATCAATTGTGGGTAATGTTTAACTAAAAATCTGAAAACCACCTTTCTTACTAACTGAATGATTAGAGACGGTCAAATGAGCAACATCCGCGCTTTGAATCGTTTTGATCATGGAAGTTTGTCTTTGATTTGTGATATGATAACGGGTGTTGAACAAAATCTGCGCACAACTGAGCGGCAGAGTAGGTTGTTCTGACTGACTTTCTGAGCATTCTTGAGATAACTTTGGTCATAGGATTTCACATGAAAGGAAGACTAATGAACGCAAGTTTCTTATTCGCAGACAGTGACTAAAGTTTTAACTCTGCCGCCTCCACCGCCTTCTGAATAAAACGCATTGGATAACCATTCGGCAATAAAAACATCTCGTAGAAAATCTAGCTCAGCTTATAAAGTGTCGGGGGTATATATGTTTAACGCCCTATCCGCCAGACATCGCATGAGATTATAATTAGCCTGATGATCAAACACAGAAAAAAATCTTGTTCGCCACTTTATCGTTTTCATGACTTCAAGGGATATTTTTGAACAGATGAATACATCTGTGCCAAGATCAAATAATCCAGCAGAGGTAACTGGATTATATCAGTTTAATACCCATCGAACGAGTACATCTGATATACTCAGGGACAGTGTTACGTATCGAGACATCTGTCTAGGCATGACAGTGCAATGTCACCTGAGGAGTCCGAGGGATGATATATATATGACAAAAGTATGCAACAGTTCCAACTTTTAGCAATGTATACCTTATTACCAAGCCAATTACGGTCACTTTTCTCACCAAACGAACAGACTTTTCAGAAAGCAGTGGGCTGAAGTTTATTTGCAGCTCACAGAAGATAAACTATGCATAGAATGTAAAAAAAATAACCGCGTCAAAACTATACGTAGTCACCAAAGATTGCTGTAGTGTCCTCAGGCTGGTATACTAGCCCATCGTTAGGTGGTCAAGAAGACACATGAGTATATTAACAAAAGAGGTGTGTCGCCACTGCGTCGACAGTTTAGTCACCAAGGCACAGTCAAATGGTTGTCAAACGGACAAACCAGGTGTTAACTTTTCACTTGTACCCCCATATACAATACGTGCTAAATGTGAAGTCAATGGCACAGTGGTGAATACAGCTGCCTTGTGAAAGCTATGAAGTAGTTTTAATCCCAGTCATGGCAAGGATGTGCACTACTGACCAGTTGCAGCAAGAAGAAAACTCGAGTTCAGCGCTTCTTTTCGAAAGGGGCTGACTGGGATATCTGAGTATGTAAGAGCTGTGATTAAGTGAAGGTAATATTCCGTTTATATAGGAAACCAAGATCCCTTCCTACTCAGTGGCAAACATGTGTGTCTGTGGAACAGACGTGGTTGCACAATTCACCATTCACGGCATTCGACTGCTTTTCACTTTGCACACATCCGATTAGATCAGATTATATGACATTCCTGTGTGAGCAGTTGATCCCTACGTCCGAATGTTGGCAGCTCAAGTTTTCCCGTCTTACTGTGTAAATGGTCCTGCATGTCACTGCTTGTAGTTTCTATTGTACATCTGACCTTCGTACTGTGATACACCACTACGGTTTAGCTGTACCCGACTTCTACAGACTGTACTTCATTTCGCGTTTCCCTCTCCAACTCACACCGAGTTGAATATACCGATGTTCTAGCATTCTAGCTAAGCGTACCAGAAACTGTTACGAAACTCTAAAATTTTACCGATACTGTTAACCTGACAAAGCACACTCTGGACGAAAATAAGTGACTACAAACACTGCTAACAATAGTTAGATGATGTTTTAACGCAACAAAAAGTGTTGTAGAGCTCACAGTTACATATACACCTGACGTAAACATAACTAGCAAATAAACGCCGACAAACAGATATCTTTGGTTGAGATAGAATGAATTGAATTAAGCCATTTTGTTGAATCAGCCGCAGCATCTCTATTCTGAATGGGGATTCAGATGTTGCTTGTTTTAGCGATGAGAAGTCTAATTAATATTGTTGAGCCTTATGACTATCGATTGACATGATGGTCGGATAAGAGATGTTTGACTGATTTGACACAGTGACGATAAACTGTGCTGATCATACGAGAGACACTTTCGGTGAACGAACTGCTTATACCAGTTGTTAATCAGTACGTAGACTCTTGTGTTTCGGCGCTGCAATAGTTCCGCTGCTTTTTATCTTTTCCCCCGGACAATAAACCGTACTATTTCGTCAAGACACCCCTCCAGTTTACAAGTTTTATATTTCGAGGGCGTAGATATTTCTGTGTGAGTGAGAGAGATATTGAGGTGATGAACTTTCTAATGTGCTATCTTTAGCTCAAAACCATACAAGGTCTACGATTCCTATAAGTTCCTCACTTGTGCAAGAACACAAAGATGTACAGTTTGACGATCTATTTTGTGACTGGTGTTAAGTGATCGCCAAAATCTTTGAGCTCCAAACTATTAGTGGCATTTGTCGGGAGTAAGCCCAGTCGATATGCCAGGGAGCTAAACTGAATTAGCAAAACACTTCATACTGAAAATTGCCAGACTTGTGTCATAGAGGATGACCATATAATTGGTCGTCTTCAATATTTCGTATATAGCTTGCTGCCTATAAAACCTAGTCAGACAAAATTCTCTCACCAGATTTTACTAGCAGTAGTTCCTCTAATGCAGAAACTCCACTAATAAGCAAAATTGCGGAAAATGTAGTAATCGTGTATTTTTTCCTAATGAGCTTATCAGATGAAAGGACACAGTGCCTAGATTAATGCACTAGTCACATCTACAGAAAACGAATGTGAGTGGATCTCAACTAAGCGTAAAATTGGGAAACCCATTAGAAATACTGTCCTGTTAGGTGCGTACCGAAGCTTTCGCTTTCAGATTTACTTTCAAGCAGGCTTTTGTCGAAAGGCAGAACCAGACAAGAGTTCTGCTTTCCTTGGAGATCATCTGTGGTGCATATCCTTGCCAAGGTCGGAAATTGAGTCTTGGTCAAATTTTGATGAGGCAACCACTTTGGCTCTTGAGCCACGAGCGTCACATTATGGGAGATCTAATTATCCTATCTGAACGCTTGATCCTTTTGACTTGTGAGTAACGATTAGATTGCCCAATCGTCTTGATAGAAGACACGGTTACTACCTGTTAATTCCACTTGATAAACTCGCTCTTTGGATTTCTGAGTCGGATCGAAACTTTCGACAACGCTGAATCTGTTGAAGAAACAGACTGGTTGGTCAGTCTAGCTGAGTATGAAGTCCATGACAAAATTTCATTGTTGTGCAGTCAGACTCAGTCAATTCCCCACTACTAATCAGCAGGCTGCAGTATATTTAAAAAACTGAAGTGTTACTTTCCCACCTGGATGTATGTAGCACGGAATCGATTATGACGTAGTTCAGAGAAGAGTTTCAAGTCTTACATTGGACGGGTACATACGGAAACCCTCATGACTGACACATACCTCACCTGTGACAACAGCAGGGATGGTTCTATTTCCATGTTCATTTGGAAAGACCTAGCCACGCGCCTGAAAAAAACATCGCAGTGAGGTAGGTATCGTATCAGACAGCGTATTCCGCCAACTCCGCCAACAATTCACATACACATCAGCACAGAACACAGTATGAGACATTTGGATCTAGATGATACAGAAATACACCGAACGCCTAGTTTTCACAAGGGTTTAATTAACCTTCACCTAAAGCGTGTCTTCAGAAGTTGCATGTGTTAACTGAAATGTCAAGACAACAAAATGTTCTCACACTACAATGTCAGATATTTCTGAAACTTAGAATTATAACTGCATTGCACACAACATAATCGGCTTAATCAGAACGTTTGTTGGCTTGGATATTTTAAATCCCGAATGTAGTAGACAAACTGCGCAAATGCGATTAGCGATATATCTCAAGTAAATGGGATGGTATGGACTCGTTGAAATCAAGCGAAACCAAGTAAATAATAGGCTGTAACTTACCTCGATTGCTGATCAGCCCATTCGTATAAGGGTTGCACTTGGAGAAAGTTAAGTGGAAATAAATCCACCAGCAGATGTAATTTCACATTCGGTTTAATGGCGCCTTCGCGAAAGGAAGAAGATTTGTGTGGGAACAGTGTTGAGTTAAAAATCAAGACCCGCACGAATGATGTTTGCTAATGAATGACCGCACACGTATGCAAGAGTGCATTATCTTGCATGCACTCGCATATAAGAGATTGAAGCTTAGAAGATGAGCTGGATAGCGCCATCTTATAACGTTGTTGAGGTGGAATATGTGTGAACAAAGGAGACACAAAGTGCGTTCATAGATCTTCATCATTTGCATAGTAGCAAAGGTGTGAATTAGGAGCATCGCGTTTAAAATTCATGTGCACGCCAGTTTTTGTTCACTAGACCGAAGATCTGGTCTATTCGCGTGGAAAATTCGCAAGAATTATCATCGCTTGAAAACGAGTCTGTATCTGATGACGAACAAGAGGTAGTCTGCTTATACAAGCAATACAGCAGTTCGTTGGGGTGTAATTGAGGGACGTTCAAATTTGTAACCAAAAACGAGCAAAATAGAAACGTATCATTAACGCTGGTTGTGGCACACACTTCACTTATCACCAAAAGGTTTACTTCACTTCTTACGGTTCAATGCGGTGAGAGACAGGAAAAACTGAAATGTTGTCAAACGGTGGAATGTGCAACTTAACCGTCCAGATTTGGAGATGACACATTCACAGCTGGGCATCGCGCGATGATTAATAGCGCTGGTTAAAAATACTCTCAGGCATATCAGCTTGTCATACTCAACGGCTAGTATTCATTTTTAGGGTTGTCGACCCTTTTTCTATGAGTAAGTATGAGTCAAGCCAAAGTGCTGCCCAAAACTGGAAATGTATGTTCACAGTAACTCATACGAAGGAATACATTAAGGCTTTACTGGGGATGAAGCTTGGCCACAAATAAATAAAATCATATCTCAAACGTCCGATGTCAATCACCAGTATCTAACCTGGACATAACTGTAGCTGACGTTAGAGTTTAATCTAATACCTGGGTATGTGAAGGACCTCAGTGGTGAGGATAGATGGCTAAACCATAAAACCTTAGCCTATTAGGATCTCATCGCGAGACTGGATTGTTCATTAAAAGAAACAATGAACAGGAAACCTGAACAAATAATCGATCAGTAAAAGGCGTTCCATATAAATAAAAGCGCCACTGTTAATCGCATCTCACCACGATCGTTACATCACGCAAACGCATTGTTTAAATCAGAGTTGCAATAAGTCACACGACTCGTTATAGTCAGCAAAATGTTCGCCAATCGTTTTTAGTCTATAAGTGTGGAAATTGTTTTATGTGAAAATAATTGTGGCAACTAGAAAATAACGAGACGAAGCAGTCACATCAATATACTTGTGTTAACTGATAGACAACGGACGACAAAACAAGCCGGAACCGTTTGTATATTTGTGTAAAGACATGTTTACAAGTGAACATCACTTATGTCGGAAATTAACTTTCTCAATGTCCGCGGCCATTCCAGTTTTCCTATTTTGAAAAGAACTAGACTAAGGTTTCACTCAACATTAGTAAATGTTCTTGTCACTGGCCGGATCTGAAATCCTGTCACGCTTTCTTGAGAAAAACATGTTGACCACCGTATCAGTGATCCCTTATTAGGCATATCTGAAGCCTCTGATGCAAATTCTCAACCGTAGTCACTTGTGAGGAGTGTTTAGGTTGTCCGATTGTGCCGAAGGGAGACACGGTAATTATCCCGTCAACTCTAATCGATAACTCTAAGATTAGGATATCTGTCCAAGCAGAAATGAGAAAAATCACTAAACATGGTATGCGATATTTTGGCTACTGGCAACTAATAGGGGATCTTGGTTGATATAAGTTGAACATCGCTCACACTTATGCGCACCTACGGATTTTCAAACAGCCTTTTCCGAAAAGAAGCGTTTACTCGAGTTTTGCACCGATTAGAGCTTATCACAGATGTACTTCCTTGTCACTGTCTGGATCTGAACTCCAGACATGCTTGCCTGCCGCCGTCGTAATAACTACTAGATCAAACACTAGGCAACATCGACTAACCACGTCTGAACGTTTGACCGCTTTTGTCTGTGAATATTGCTGAGATTGTCTTGTAATCTAAACTGAAGAACATTTGGGGAGTTGGCTAATTTGAAACTGATCGGTAGTCTCGAACTGCATTAGAAGCAGCCCATAACTAGGCTGTATATGTGGTACGGAATTAACTGTACGAGGATTTCATTCCGTTCATATTTACCAGTCATTAATGGCTATCTACTAAACATCAACCTGACATTTACTTCTGGAAGCAAACTCGATCGTTGCAACGTCGTTTTGTACGTAACTAAACAAGCACATCTTGCCACCTATTATTTCTGTGTTGTTTGTCTGCATAATTTTAATTCAAAATTGGGTTATTTAGTCGATCTGGTTGGGCAAAGCTCCCGACTAGTACTCTAACATATTCTAAATTTGAGTTAATATTCCCCAAGGGAGGAATCAGAGGATTAATCAGTAGGTTTCACTGAGCCAATCAGAACGTACTAGTCTCCCTGGGTTGTACGGAGCACAATGCAAGCAGTTTCTCAGAAGATGACAACAGGTGACATTGGTTTACTGTTCTTACGTGAATTGTGAGATTTTATGTGGCTTTGAGCCTCCTCGAGTTTGTGAGATATGAATTTGTAACCCCTAGTACTAGATTAAAGTTTATTTAAAGTTGTAGCAAAACAAGCCTCTTCAGAGAATTTCACCAGCGTAAATGAAATTTTCATGTACGTATTGTGATGTGATTTTAAGTTTCACCTGAATAGACACACTGCCTTCCAGTTGAGCATATTTCAAGTTGAACATCACCCACAATTCATCGCAGATGTCGCATCCCCATAGACTTTCCAGTCGGCCCCTTTCGAAAAGAAGCATTAGACTCGAGTTTTGCTCTCATTAGAGCTCGTCAGTAGTGCTAATCGTGGGGTTATCGATTGAAATTAACAGACGGTAACTGTGTCTCCATTTCGAGACGATTGGGCAACCTGATCATTACTCACAAGCGAAAGTGGTTGAGTGTTCACATATGATAATCCGGTCGTGCCTAACGTGAGGTCAATGGCGCAGTGATAAACACGGTTGCCTCATGAACAGCGTGTCCGTGGTTCAAGTCTCCGCAGTGGCGATAATATTCTCTACTGACGAGCGAGCAAAAGATTTCGTTTATTGGTACTACAAACCTGGCCTGTTCTACAGTTTATAATCTGTAACACTTTCAGCTTTTGCCTCTAAATGTCGCCACAAAATCCTCTGTCTAAAAATATGTGATCCAGTGAACTCCTCTTACGTTACATTATGCTATACTGTAAAATTACTCCACTGCATTTGATACTCATGAATAATTTAAATTTTCGACGTCCCATATCACAGAGTCGTCTGCATTCGTTCACCAGTTACAATACCCGACATGAAACTGAGTATAACTGTGCTTTTATTCTTGTCCAACCTTTGAAACATCTGATCTATTCGGGAATTTGTTGTGACCTATTTGATTTCAGATTATGTAACGAACTCAATTTCTAACAAAAGAATTCGAATTGCAGTTACATTTTAGAAGGAAACACAGATGTATAACCAGATGTTATCAGTATTCATTCGTGAAGATTTCGGTGCTTTATTAGTTGAGTTCAAACTGTTAAGTATTGATTCACCAGTAAGGATAGAAGACATACGTCGCAAGATGTTAACAGTTCGTTTACTCTCTTCAGTCAAGAACGTAAAACATTGGAATATATAGGACATGTGAATGACAACAACAAACGAAATGTTAAAATCTCGCGACGTATGTCTTCTATCGTTACTGGCGAACTGGATCAAGGGAACCCAGTGTTTTAAAGTTAAGTATTGGTCTACAAAGCAAAACTGTTGTTAATCTTTTCTTTAGCAGTTTTCGGAGTTTGCTTCCTAAAGTCTGAGGAAAAACATAGCACGTAACAAAAAAACAAAGCGATGATATACTTACAATTTACCGCTTACTATACATCAAGTAAACGTTATGGGCTTTGAAGGATCCCTGTGTTACACGCAGACTGATAGAAAGTTGGAGATTTTGATTGTCATCAACTCACCAACGCCCAAATTCGACCGCGTCCTCTTTTTCAAACTGGTATATGTAAAAGTGAACTGGCATACTCAAGGTTAGTCATAATAGAGAAATAACTTAGGTTTTAGCTCTGTTTCATGGGCTTACAGGACAACTGCACTGATCACTGCATGGTGACTTTGCTCTGAACGTAACATAATTAACACGTGTTATCTTTCGATCAAAATCCTAATACATCCTCCATTGTTTCATAGAATGTCACACTAAATATTTTATCACTGTTAAAGTGTCACTCTTTTTGCCACCTCTATAAGTATCTGAGTAGTGCGCTATTGCTCAAAAGTAAACCTGTTATGCAAGGCACTTGCGGGCTTTGTCTTCTCCAAATGTTTACCTGAGTCTTCAATGGTGAGAATTGGTGTGGTTTTTTGAACGAAACCAATTCGGACTAGGCAGTTTGCATCAGAATTTAGATGCTTTGCAAATAAGCTTGTAGAATCGAAGATACTGTGTAGTAATGATGAACAGGATATGCATTAGCTGTGCAATTGTCAAATCCACACAGACTGTGAGCGCAATGGTTACACCGGCATGGTTTCTGTACAGGAGAGTCAGACGGTCATATGCACATAACATAACAGTTAGTGTTATAACCTGAGATGAATTCACACGCTGCTCTCAGTCATAAACATGTGATTGGTGTGAGGGGAAAAACAGCAGTTTTAAATGACATACATTTCAGTGTATCTCAAGTAAATGCAGTACTTGACAGTAGGTGGGTTTCGATCACGTTTCATGTCATTTAGATACTCTTGGCCTTACAAAAAGGTTTTCAAAACCTGCCACTGACTACAAACCTACCGGACATTGTTATACTGACCTCTATGTGATGATAATTTTCTAGAGTCCTGTAACAGAATAGCTTAGCCAAAAGTTCTGATTATGTGAATATCTATGAAAGTTGTCTACATAAATATGTGAGTTAGTCCTTCTGAATCACATCATCACTGGCATTAACCATATGGCTTATTATAAGACCATATACTACCAGTCGTGTTTGTTCATAATGACCGGTTATTTCAAGCTGATACTGCTGCATAGAAGAGCTTAAATTATGTGCAAGCCCCAGCTGGCTTTCCCAAACATAGTTTCTTACTGATTGTGTTGTTCTTTCATTGTCCACCTTCGTGTTTTACTTGGGATATAAAAGTCACTAAGGAAGATGTATGACAAATATGGTATGAAGATTGCACAATACATTGTTAAATTGCATTCGATGGAGGTCATCGCCGCGATGGATATTGCGAAGCAAATGTACAAGTAAATAGAAATAGGACAGACTGCATAAAACAAATTTTTGGATTTATGGCCGACTGGACCAAACGATAATAACTCTTAGATGAGACCCAACTGTGAAAAGTCAGGGTTTCGGCTGGATTCCAACCAGCGACTGAAACACCATGCATCTACGAGGCAAGCGCTCTGCCAGCTGAGCTACGAAGCCACTCCAGAAGCTTGGGAGTTTCACACTTGGATTCACTAGTAATACTAACTCTGTCTGATTATATGTCGTCCACTTTTCTTCATGCACGCGTATGGTCTGTATGACAACGGAACGGGGAAACAAGTTTTCGAATTTTATGAAGTTGTCCGGAGGAGTTTTCTAGGACATCCATCTCAAACTAGGCTCATCTGTCGGAAAAATTAACGACAATGCTAACTGTCCACGTAGACGATGAGCGGTGAATCAAATAGTTCGTCCATAATTTCCTGAAAAAAATATGCAAATTTTTGGCTTCCGGCAGTGCAAGCTGCACGGGTTTTTATGAAAGCGAATACGTCATAATGGTTTCATTAAAATATGGATTTTTATGCGAAGATTATTCGATGTATAGCTATTATACAATTCCAGGAACTTACCTGCCGAAATTGTTAATGACTAGACAAGCGGCTAAATGACAATCAGTTTGGCAGTTGTACGAAATGCTGTACTTCACTCACCTATATAACAAAGAAGCAAGATAAATTATCTCTCCTTAAAATGGGGTTCAAAATTGTTATCATGAATTTGTTAATTCTGCTGGGCTGAAGTTCTTACAGACTGTCGTATATTTGGCAGACAACGAAGGTAACATTTTGTGGACGAAAAAAGGCCAGTTTAACATCAACTCAATTGTGTCACAGTAGTTAATCAATAAAACTGTGGTTCACCCACAGTAAATTAGTCAGATTCACGAAATATCTTTTCTCAACACTACGCGAGTCGTTTTCAACAAAATATGAACTGCGGGAGTTTCAGAAAATTACCCAACAACATTAACTTGGCATCATTTTGAAGCATCTATGTAAGTGGGCAGTTTTTCCTGTTTCTACTATGTCAACTGTACGATTGGCTTTTATCGGTAATTCTCATCGGGCTGTTACAACTACATAAGGTACATGCGTTTTATGTATGAAAAAGTAGAACAAATTCTTGTTTCTGTTAAAAATGTGGGTTGATTGACACGTACCCACTACCACTGCCAAGACTATTTCGAGATGGTTATTTTCAAATCATTCTGAGTTAACCGTGAACTAATCATTTCCCTCCGACATACCCGAAAACGCAAGACATATGTAGCACGTCATCCCACACTGTCAGTGTCCACTGTGTGGAACACTTGACTAAATCCTGTGTATGCCATCAAGCACCAGAATAGGTTCTGTCATAAGACAAAGCTAAAACAAACTACTTCTTGCTAGCACTTTTCGATGTGGATGAACCACCGACTCACAGGTTTTTCGTTTGTCAACATGCAATAGACTGAGGTGTACCGAATGCGATTATACTGCATGCTCATACAGGTCCAGTGATGTTCCTCATAGTATAATTCTACAGTATTCACAAATGAGGTCCACAAAATACAGATTAACTTCATAAGAGACCCAGTACTGGTTCTTTAGTTCAAGTCGAGTTATCGCGATGGAGAATGCAGTTCATTCTTACTAGATGGAGTAGTAGGGGATTATACCGGAGAAAGAACAAGTTTCAAATTAATAACTGAGCGGATGGTTTACCATAAAACCCAGAGAAGTATTACAATTCAATTTTATATCTCCAGGTCTTCCAAAAAAGTTATTAAACTGTGAACTTTTCCACTTCGTCCGTTGTTCATACGCTGCTGATCATAATTTGTGCACTGCTGACATCTTTCATGCGTTTAACTGTCCTGGTTACCGTGGTTACATCTTGGACGGGGAAAACTGACTGGACAACCATAGAATAAGGAACTTACTTCCTCTCGCAATTCTACCAGGCTCTGTCACGTTCGTCACCACCATGCTCGACGCAAATATTTTCTTTCACCCTCACGATTTACTGATTGTCTATCTCTACAGGAATCCGTACGAATACGAACATAAGGGTCAGACAGATTACTCTTCATTGTTACGCGAACGGTAGTGCGAAAGGGAGAGTATAGACAGGGCCAGTGAAATAACCGAGATGTCGCTCTCTCACATGATTGACTCAACCATGAGGATTATTATCAAACTGACAGATTCAGTGGTTCGGAGGCTTAGTTTCAGTCTTAGTTGGGCAACACCCTCACTGGACTTAGGCACTAGTGTGTCTCTAATGAGACACGTGGGCGGATAATCCAGACTTTTGGGCGCGAAGAGGATTGGCATCTGAAGCGATGAGGAACGGTGTGAATAGTAGAAAAGTTTATAGTTTACTGTATATCTACGTTATTACTCAATTGTCAACGGCTGATGATATTCTGAGAAAACCTGTTTTGGTCAATAAACAGCCTGAAAAATAGCACTCGCAAATGCGAATCGGCTGATGAACACATAGTTGCCCCTTTTCAAGGTCACCAAAGTCTGATTGGTTTCGTTAATGATTTTGGATTCAAACATTAGTGGCGGCTCGTGAAACTGCCCTGACACTATAACTGCGGTTCCATACGTTTTCTGCATGTGTTCCACAGGTTGCTGTGTGGTGATAACTGCTTAGTGTAAAATTTGTATGCTAATATTTCTGTATGCTTGACATTTTGTAGTATGTGTACAAGCTGCTAGAATCGGCTATTGTGTTGTCTATGCTCCAGCGAAGGCTGCCACAAGTAAACAAATCAACAGATATAATCGTGACCGATGAAGAATGTAATTCAATATGGAACAAACGTATGTTTCACACTAAAGAGATGTTTAGGCCACAATTTCCGTTCCCAGTTATTTGATGTCTCAGTCCTGAAGGAGAGCAAGCGTTGCAACAAGCGTCGAGCTGTACATGCTCTTCACGTTCGATAGTTTGTAAATTACACGTTACCTCTTTGTGGCTTAGTGTATAGTGTAATTCATGCTGCACGCGTAGATCCAACAAATGTAATATTTCTGTCAGGGTGAACGACAGTGTTCTTTGTTTTAATGATGTTCCGGGAAGTGGTGGAAGACTGGGTTTCATAGAGAAAATCCCACTGCTATCGGCAAATCTTTAGGTGAAATTTATCTTCCTGAATGGTGTTTTGTTGTTCGCTTCCATTCCCTGTATAACTTTTGTAGCTGGGATAGAACTACCATCGTTGTTCTGTGTCAAGTGCAAGTAACATCTTATGGGTTATTCTGTATTGGTAGTCTGTGAAGTGTCATCAAATCAAACACCGTGATTGGTTTCGGTTCCTTCCTATTATCTACCATGACTAGAACCTGATTCTCGATATATTAGTACGGTGCGCTTCCAAACCTTTCTTTGTTTAGACATACATGTTGAAAACTTGTCTCAAGGAATAGCAGAACTCAAGTCGATAACATGAATCTATTGAGCAAGGTAGTTGCCCAAGATCACTATTTCTAGTAAACTCAAGGAAGTACTTCAGCTACGTCTGCTTACCTTGAACACTTCTGTCATTATTAAGAATTCCTTGTTCAAAATGCTCCCGATGTTTTGTACAGACACATGTGATCAGTGAATAACCAGGTTGCCGAGTAGTAGGAATGAAAAGTAGAAGTCACTATACTGTAAACGCAGAGACCATCTTATGTCTTGTGGTTAACACTCACGTTACCAAAATATTCTATACGATTCAGGTGTCCTCTCTCGAAAAATATGCATGTCAACTCGATGTGATCGTATAGCATAGATTTAGCTTTCTCTTAATCCCAACCTTTGGGGGTAACTACTACTAATCCGGTTCACCTCAGCCATTACATCAATACGAATCACTCTCATAGTCCAAGTATTTACTGCCAAGAGTACCTAAGTGCTTGTTGTACGAGCATTGTACTGGTAACATCGAGTCCCATTCATTTAAAGAACACAGTACGATAAACATATGCTTTTGATAATGCATCATCCAGTCAATGCAATTATAATGGTTAGTTAAAGTAAGAAACTAGAGTGTCTAACTGGCCACTGTCAGAGTCACAGGCTTATTAGTACACACGAAAATGTCAACACTGACTGTCCTGCACACAGAATAGGTTTGCTCCCTGTAAACGAGATCAGTTGTCTGTGTGTACTTGAGTGAGTGTATATTAGGAATTACCTGAGACCTGGAGAGTTGCAAGACGTGAACAAATTGTTTTGTGAGCAATACAATGGGCTACGTAATCCGACCGTGATCAAATCAGCCGTTGCCAAAATCTTCTATTTAACCACCTTCGGTTGATGTATCGTAATCTCGTATACGACCCGGAATTATTTCGACATATTTATTAACTGGGTGCTCACGACAAGATGCGATACGACTGCAATAGTGATCAATTTTATGGTTCTGATCCAGATTGGGTGTTACTTTTTAATCTGTTTGAAAAGACGCTCCTACACGCTGTTTTATATCACCAGCTGAAGAAATACTATATAAATATTGACTGTTACCAACAGGTAGACTGTCTTTGGGACCAATTATTAGCACAGTTTTAGTGGTGAACTGGTTCCCCAATGACACAGTAAGGAAGGTTTGATATAGGGACTGTGGTAAACATCGCTTCATCTATTCAGTGATTATGTCTCCTCTGAACGGGAGTACAACCAATCACGCGATGAACAGACACCACGGTTCTCTCCTTGAACCTGCTTATGCTCAGCCTTTCGTCCTGCCGTACGAGTGAACTTCAACAGACACCTGTGTTACACCTATGACCAAGTTCATGCGGATACCTGTAGAGCTAGGGAATCGGTGCATTTGAGGAATGGGGGAGAAATGTCTGAACCGACTACAGTTGCGATAGATAAACAGAGACTGGTCAAATGCACACTAGATATTGATGTATGCTAAAATATTACGCTGCTTTTCAGGATTGTTTGTCCTGAATTTTCGCACTCAATCGCAACAAGAACGAACCAGAAATCCACTGTTAAGAAGACAACAGACCTAATATTTCCAAACAAGATGGAAACAGAAAACCGACTGATTCTAACCTGCTGTGGTACCACCAGCAATAAAGAGAACGGACGAACACGAATGCAGCCTAACCCACCGGAGTAGTATTATGGAAAAATTGATTTACTTTACGAAACAGCAGTCTCGTTTGTTTCAAACAAACGATTACGCCAACAGCCTAAACAACATTAACCAAACAATCACCTGAATAACGTGTTCAGAAAAGCACACAATTCGTTGTGTGCAAACCATTGCTCATTCGAGTGGAATGGTGTCGAGTTTCGGTCGAAACCTACAGGACGGGCAAACATACATGTAAAATATGTCTGCATATAAATGGTCGGTTACTACCGGAACACTCAGGAAACTCACAGCTTTTTACGTTGTTCAACAGCTCTAGCCTACTGTTGTCTTATCAATGGTAGGAGAGTGGCAGTGTTCTGTGTTCCATGGTCCTCTAATAGTTTTTCATCGTCCATGATTAACGTCGTTACATTCAGGGGTGTTAGACATAAGTAAGAGTGGATTTGTTGACTTTGCTTTTCTTTCAGAACTAGATAGATTATAAAACCTTCCAAAGCTGCAGTGTTCGAGAAAAAATTTCACACATTGGCTTTATTCCGATTTCAGTTACTATTTCATGTTTTGAAGGTGTGGTGTTGGACGGAAAAATCTAAGACTGCCCTCTATCGATTTACGGAATTTTATATCGACCTACACCTCCAGTAACATAAGTCCCACAAGCACGCACAGAAGAGACGCCTAAGTTGGATTCGTGAACCAGGCTGTAGGCAGCCAGTGGCAAGAGGCGAAATATAGGCCCGAGATAGACTAACTCGACCTCGGCATCGCATGGTGTCACAGGCCATATCAAAACGAACGTACACGGAACGGCGGTGCTAAAGTGAGGAGTGAACAACACGGCAGTCCACGTCTCACACACACACGTCGTCTCATTCAGTACTCAATACCTAGTCGAAATAACGCAAACAATACACAAAGTGAAATTAGTCAAAACATCCACCTGACCACTGTGGGTGGTAAGTAGATTCTGTGAGTAGTAGTGTGTGGATTGAATCAATGTTAGACTCATTTCGTGAAGAATCTGTCGTGGGAACTGGGACTGGAACGAAAATCAGACGAAAGTCATGCAACCTCAAATTGTAACAGTGATCGAAATGATTACTTGGCCAATTTAATTGTCCTCGTGATTCATATATTTTCACATGCAGATATGTGAACAGCTTACAGGACTTCAGTCATTCGGGGAATGTGGTTTGCAGAACACAATATCACCCGCATCGAAACTCGTATGATATTACCGATTATCATTCACAACAACGTTTGTAGTCAATAGGTGGCCATGCAGTATACGAAGAAACGCTGGTGAGCATGCGTGCAACCTTTCGTTGAAATGCATGCTTCTCGCTATGAACTTGTCTTGGTTTTGATCCGTTGATGATTCAGAAAGGTTAAACTTCTGCTCATCGTGATTTCTGTGTGAATATTTTGTGTTAGAGTAGAGAGACTTTCAAGGAAATTCCGTTTGTTTCATTTGCTAAACGTGATCGTCAGTATTAATAACGCGACCGTTCACCGAGATTCACCAGACTGACAGAGACATCCGGGTTGTCGTCCGACTATATCGTTTTTTTAATTTCTTCACAAGTTGAACTATAAGATCGAAGTGAACTCATCTCTTGCATGAGTAAAATGAGCAGCTAGCCTTGTTGATATTTGAAGTGTTTTGTCCACCTTCATGTTCACACGACCAGCGTTCAAATACTCGGATACCATTATGCATGACGTGTATGGCCTTTGACTACTGGGCTCACCCAGTAGACTCCTCCAGTTCGTTATGGAATAAGCCAAATACGCCACTGTATTGGCTGAAACACTACCTGGTGTGTGTATTAGGAAGTCAACGCGTAGTCCTAAACCGACTGTTGATAGAGCTTGAATATCACTCAAAACAGACTACGTTTTTTATTCAGATGCATTTTCCAGCCAACTCGTTTCTGTGTTCTCAACCTGATGAGAAGTTTCAATGGTACAATTGTCGATTAGAGTTATCGTGGGAGTTATTATGCTTACATACACGGTGTTCGAGTAACCTGGGCATTCAGATAGGATAGTTCAGTCCTGCATTAAATGGGGTTGTTGATGGAGTGATCACGAGAACACGACTGAAGTTTGACTGCAGGCTTTGGCAATGAAACGCATTGCTGAAAAACTCTGACAGGATCAAAAATCGAATTTGATATTTCTTCTCCAGAGGTTGGCTAGAAAGGCAGATTGAAGGTGAAAGACGCGATCTGTAGTTGTGATCAAATTATCTCTAGCAAAATTTTCTGCTACTTATCAGTAACTGACAGCTGGGTAAAAACAAGAATGAGACCTACAATGGTTTTACACTTGAATCACTTCGAATTATATCACACTGAGAAGCCAGAAAGGTACTTTTAAACTTCTGTTGTTGAATGAACTCGACTTGGGAGTTAAATATTTGTTGTTCATAAATAAAAAGGCATTGTACGTTCTCCCGACGAGCGTTCAGTGACGAACGTGTAACCAACGACGACAGTTATAAAAACCAAGTGATGTCGCTGAGAATGTGATACTATTGACCTAAACAATATAATCAATTACAAGAAACAAACCTCAGTTCGTTTGAGTTTGTGGGATAAGATAAAATGGTTTGCCGAAATAGACCGTCATAGGTCCAAAAGGCACGACAAGTATAAGCACAGGCGGCCGACAGGCAATGACGACCCCACGAAATGCGATCGGATTGGTATGATGAGTGTCTAAATGCACTGCCTTCGGGCTAATTGATTAGCTGTTGACGGTAGGTCGTATTCACAGGGTTAGAGAAGGTGAGACTGACAGATAGTAATGAGTTTGTGGGCAGGTGAGTGAAGTTCAATGGCTGAGGGAGGGAGGGTGGAGAAATTAGTACTTTTAGACGCGGGTTGTGAGACTAACAATAACAGGTTCTAGTTAGGCGGGGTCACGGGAAACCGTGCGATAGAGTCATTCGAAGGGAATCTTGACCTTCAAAAGTGTCCTGTAAGCATTGTCATATTAATTTTGCTTCTGCCTGGTGAATAGATTATAGAGTAGGCCTTCTTCAGTGAGGGTCACTCATAGTAAAGTCTGTTCATTTCTGGAGTCTTGCAATTGGACGAGGTAAGACAAACCCTCTCCGATTGCCACTTAAAAATTGTATGACTTTCAATAGATCATGTTTCAACATACCAGTTTTCAGCAGTTTATGTAGGCCTGGGCGACTAATGTTCTATGTAGTTTTTCGGAGCTGTGGTTGCCCTGGGTATGCTTCGTTTGGTGTCTGCCCATATTTGTCCTGGAAGAATGCATCTGCAACACCCTCTTTTTTGAGTAACTGCATACGAAACGTGTGTGGCCAGTCTCAGGGTAATGAGCGTCCAAAACAACCAGCTGGCGGTTACTAATCTTGGCTGGATTGAACAATCGGTGAGGAGACATCTGTCGTAACCACCTATATGCCCCAAGGCAATCTGGGAATATATGTGCATAACTGAACGGCGATTTACAACGCTCAGTGCAAAACACAATAAAGTGCATTAGAATGCGAACACATAAGTGGTGGTAGCAATTTGACCCAGTGCAAATATGGATGTATATGGACGGGTGCACGACTGGTTTCGCAACTTATATCACCACGTCTACCAGTTAGACGGCTGTTTTGTAGAGAAACAAGGCATTGTAAACTGTTGCTAATCTTGAAACGGATTAGCTCGCAGCCAGTAACAACGGTTTTTCGAATTCCGTGAACGGTATAAAACCAATCCATATGCACCAGTTAATAACCGAATAGAATTGACAACCCCAACACAGCTCTGAATTTTGCCCTTTGTAAACTGTGTTCAAATATATGTGAGTATGTTGAGTTCCAAGAGATAAAAAGTGAACTTTCAGCCACATGTAAAATGCTTATAACGTAAACAACGATTGCAGCACACTATCAATGTTCTCATTGTTGTACAGAGCTAATACTTATGTCTTCACTGAGGAGCAGTCTGCGAATTGTATTCTTATGAATTAAACACATTCAGATGCATTTTTCGTCTTCACTTAATACTACCTCACTCACATAACTAATGCGGGAATTGGATTTTCATGTCCTTGTCCGCATAATTGTACACACCGCCAATATGATTTAATCAGTGGGAGAAAAGATACAATTGGAAAAACCAAAACGTTAGTTTAAAGATTAAAACGACTAGTGCTCGAGCAGTCGTCTACAAGCTGGAATTTCTTAACGCGCTTGTTAAAGAGGACAAGTCATAACGGTAGTTCAAGTAGCCGTGGTTTCTTCGTTCAGCAGTACACCTTTTGAAGAAGTAATCAAAGCGGAGTACGAGTGAAAACGATTCACAATTTTCCAAACTGTTTGCTCGCATAATCTGCTACAACAAACATAATGCGTGTCGTTCCATATGGAAATCAGTTATCCTGATGATAAAACATCACGTAAAACCCAGCCAGGTGTGTCAGGAAAGTAAGCCCTCGTTCACACTTGTTGGCGTCTGTCTGACTAGAAATTCCATTTCCGTTAACCCGCACGTGTGATAACGTCAGTTTAGATGGAATCTGATTAACGACCAGCCTAAATTCAGGAAAAACTGTGCTCTGAAAATACAACTGCTGTTGAGTGTGGCGTGAAATATTGCGTAATACATACTACGGGGATTTCCAGTCGTAAGCCTGCGGGTGGTGAAGAGCAGTAAAACGTGAGCAGACGTAAATGATTTGTATCTCTGCTTCAGTGCATACACTCCGAACATGAAGGCGGAATTAAGATAACATTCTACAGTATGTCTGGCTGTAATTTGAGGCCGGTGGTAAAAAGCCTAACTTTATACATATGATTACAACTTCGTGAGGTTACGTCCCATTTAGCATAATTCCTGAAATGTCTGCGTGTTCTGTGCTCCACTTTATAACAGTGCTCTTTCGAGATCTACTGAACCACACGCATCGAATCACTCCGTCGAACAGTTCGACAAAGTAAACTCCCCAAATGAATAACACCGCTAGGCCTTAATGTTCGCGTCTTGAGCGTTTATACAAATACTGGGAATTTCACAGTGAACGTATCCGCGCCAAGTTGACAGCGTCAGGTAGAAAAACCGGACAAGCCTTTAAACCGGTGACCTAGACACTTCAAGCAGAAAATCTCCAACGCCTTGCTACTTTAAACAAAACAATTTAACCTTGATTATTCATGCGATTTTGCCTGTGAACAATGTCCGGCGTTAAATCTTCAACAATGCCGAACAGCTTTTCCGTAGTCTGGTAATTCATACACGTCTATAACTTGGGCAGTGAGTTCAGGCTGACAAATTTGCGTCTTTCCACAAATATTGTCGAAAGCTAGGTTGCTGATTTTACAGAGAGAATCATTGGTTTAGTCATAGAGGTTGACTGTGAGAAGCTTCATATTTTTGTTTAAGGCAGCGAGTATGAAATAAGTATATAGTCAGTAGGAAGTACTCCATATATTATGTTATAATAAAATTTGCCCTAAAAATTATTCATCAGAGGGGTCGGGTTGTTCTGTTGACTTTGTTGCTTCCCCACTGCACTCACGTTGCTATTAGCAAAAACGTTACCTAATTTTGTTATGTTCGTACAGGCAACTCTCCATTTCAAGTAATGCCACTGTTTCCATTTATTTCGGCTCCCATGATAAATCTGTCAGCTGGGCTCTTTTGTCCGATCTGCTCACTGAACACCCGTCCACCAAATGGCCTTCATTTCGTAGATCCATATAATCCATAAAACTTTTGTTTGCGCTCACTTCAGATTTGCCCTAACTAGCACACCAAGTGTGCAACAGATACAAATCAAATGCAGACTTGACATAAAACAAGGAGAAATCTTGATTCGTGTGATGTTCTCTGAAGTACTATTCGCGGTTTATTTCTGACGAAAAGTTCACATTTCTTAGATTTCGGATTTTTACAAGGAGCCAAGGCGTATATGAGCAGCATGATTCCATACTGTGAGTCATACATCACATGATACATATTTTGCGTCAAAGTAGCAGAAGTCGAAATTTATTGAAATTTGTGTGATTGTGTCATTCATGTATTAGATACCTCACATACATGTATCAGGCATTTTGAGACAGCCCCGACTGATTGTTACACAAATCAACTTTTGGTAAACTCATCGGCTAGAAAAATGTGTATGATGATGGATGTATGAACAGTATGTTACTAAGCACGATGGAAAATTGGGACCCTTTGGAGAAAGGGCAACTCCATGAACAGAGGAAAACAGAGTTGCTTCGGACTAGTTCGTGAGAACCGTATTTAGACTTCTTCAGTTTGACTGTGGCTTCAGTCGTGTATCAACCACAAGCAGCAATATCGGCAGCGAAGTCTGCACCGTCTATAAATATCAGGATGACGCGTTAAAGAAATGCGTTGACAGTGGCGGTATTTTCTGTTATAACAACCGGAGTATTCATAAAATTTCAAAGCTGTAAACAGCTACTTTCGGTAATTCTCATCAAGTATATACAATTACAAGAGATTCATTGGACTTATATATATATAGTTATATATATATATAACAAGAATATGGTTATAAGCATTGTTAATAGTCATGAAAACTGTAGATGACTGTTTACTGGGGTGGTGGTCGATTTGATTTTTGTGTGTATTGTGTTTACATATATAAGTTGTATATATATAAAAGACTATACATAAATCCTATTAATCTCTTGTAAGTGAGGATAGTGTTGAGAGGCTTTTGCTCCCCTTCACTGTTGTATCATCTGCATGTATCGAAAAGGCATGACTGGAGCACACCGATATTTTAATTCCTACGTTGTTCTTGGATAACCACGTGAACAACGAATTTTTGTAAGCAACATACCACATCTAATATGCATTTACATTATAAACGGAAAAGATCCTGAAGGTGTTCTATAAGCAGTTACGTGGAACAACCATCGTTGGGGAATGGCGCAAACAGGCACCATCGTGTGTGTTGTAGGGAGCCACATTTCAAGCTAAATTTGCTTTGTCCTTGGTCCTAATAGTCGTTTCGGCTTCTGATATCGGTATGACAGCAAGATGATAAAACAGCTGAGATGGAGGATTGTGTACTGCCTTTTGTAAAAATGAACGTTTCGAAGGCAAATGTTTCCACTATGATGTCTATGACCAGGAAGCATGCGAAATTGAGGATGGGGATAGTCTGAAACCACCCGACCTAATTTCGGAGTAGATGAAATTGTTGGACGTGTCTTTAAGCAGCCGCAACCATTTCTGAATATTGGTCTTCTTAATGTTTATTCTCTCTGTTTGATCTATGGATTCAGGCGTCACTTTCGGACGGCGCTGAGTCATGGTCAATAAATGATTATCAATGACACGTGAACCCTTAAGAGTTCGATTTTTACTGTAAACTCATCGAAAGTGAAGTCACCTCAAGTGATCTCTTTGATGGATCAGCAGTTGCAGTTGTTGCCAACCATCTCTTCCTGTTGAACAGTATGTCTAGGGCCTAGTATGTTGTCGGTAAGCGGATATTGTAATAGTTTTACTTACTTTCAGTAGTCAGTTATCAAGGACGGCGTTAATTCTTTCTTCAGCCGATGTGTTGAGGTGATTTGGTCTTTATGTACTTTAAGGCCAAACCGACTTTGGGCATACTATCATGCACATGTTCCTGTCCAACTGCTACCGTATATACTGAGGTAGCCGTTATTTTTGTTGTCATCCTCATATTCTTGATAATCCATCTGACCGTCGAGTGCGGGCTTGAGGCAAAACCAAAATAAAAAGAAGATGAGAAGAGCTATCCAAAGCATAAGGGGATAGAGGGTCCTGTTGCCGAAAACCTCTTTTGTGAAAATACAAAGTTCTCACCTAAATGTTCAATTGATCTGTAACCTGAAAGTAGGTAATCGCATGAACTCGTAGATAAACAATGGACACTGGGTGATTTTATTAGAAGGGACTGGGATCGGTGATCGAAAGTCTTAGGCAGTTCCATGTTTGTCGGCAAACTGTGGGGAATTGTTGATATCTTAAATGTCCCACTTCGTTGTAGGAAACCAAAGTGCTGCCTACCAGTAAGGAATAAGACAGGTGAACGATTGAATACGACGTAACGAAAGTGAATTGCGAGCATCGAACAGTTGGAAATCGGTAGGATTTCGGGTGATGTTAGTAGGATGTGACTCTCAAACAAGGAATTTTATATGTACAGCGTTTAACTTTAGGGGTATGTTGTTGAATAATAAATGGCAAATTAAAGAACGTTGCCAGTAGTTTTACTTGATAGTGGGTTACGTCAGCGAGTGTAAGATGGTCGGATCCGGACGCAGAATCCTCCAGAAGGCTAATTGTCTTGATGAATCCAGCTTCAGAGATAAAAGAGATACGAGTACGATTACATGAGATTACACTCCTTAGTGAGCGGTTGATCAAACGTGAAAGCTTCACCGATATAATTTGTTGATCAAGGTTCTCCACACCCGAAATTATAGCTTAAGAATTTAAAAAGACAGACTCAGAGGTATTAAACATGAGAATAATGGCCATCATGGTAACCTCATCGTAAGTACAAATTATTAAACCCATGAAGGACAGTATGAGAATTTATGGTCAAAGCTGTGAAAAACTGAAGATTGTGTCTGTGGTCGCTTCAGGCAGTCACGGAGAATGCGTTCTTCTTGGATAATATGCTTCACTGTTCATTTATTGTATACAGTGCATCAGCCTTTATGTACACCCCTGGAATTTCTATTTGTTTGGTTTAGCCACTTGGGAACATTCCCCATGATATTAAAGAATAATCATGGGTTCATTCTCTCTAGGTAGCTCACACAGCAACTACATGGATGCTCACAAGAACGGAAGGGACGTAGGCTGTGATTTTGTAATTCATGTATTGATAACGCTCTGGTTACCTGAAATTTATATACCTAAGCAGCGTCATACGTATTAGTTACGACCGCTGTCACGTGATTCTCAAATGGCCAAAAGTCACAAAAGGAGATCCGGGCTTCTGTAGACAGAATGGCTGACAATACCCAGCATCATCAATAGTAGGATGTGGGGCAACATTTTATAGCTCATTTCCTGTGATTTTTCAGAGCAACCGAAAATGATGTTCACGGTCTGGTCAGGTTCTTAAGCAACACGATTCTCCTCTGTGCAGCTCCCATGGTGTTTACTGTCCTCATGTTTACGATCTTTGTGTCTGGCTGTCTGATTCCTTGGGTAATGGGTTCCGATCTGTGGCAGTCTGTCTCGATGATTTAAAATAGTGAGCTATCCGGTATGGGATTAGAATATATGAAAAGTTATGTTTAATAAGTACGGATGACATGTCTCCTCACCATCTTATTTAAACTTGTTGAGAGAACAAAATCTTAAGGTTTTGAGTTAAAAGAATGGTTGATTGGCAGAAAATCTCGTATGATTAACTTCGGCTTGCTTTTCCTTGCGGCATTTTAGAAGTATAAGTCGTTGTGTTCCACCTTCGGGATATTCGACGTGACTGTTGTGTTCACTGGCTGCATATCTCAACAGTCACATGGCGAATACTCCGGCTAGTTGGTTACTGTCAGTGAGACAGCAAGAAAGCGGCGATTCATTCAAATTAAGCTGGGATCGAAAATCTTAGCCCGAGTATCCTTCCCGTCAGCTGATTAAAAAGTACCACTCTTCAGGTTTTTATCTCTACCGTCAGCAGCCATTCTCTTTGAACGTGATTCAGCCTCTACTGTTTTTGTATTTTGCCAGAAGCAACTCACAGGAAAACTTCAGACGATGAAGAAGAGGAGCACATGGAAGAGGAGGAGGAGGAGGAGGAGGAGGCAGAGGAAGAGTTGCATATCGTGAAAGTAACTACAGTCAACGAAAGATCTCCGGATGAGAACGAAGCATCAAACTCGAAAAAGACCCGGAAAACCATACCGTCCAAAAAACAGAAGGATCCTGTTCCAGGCAAAGGTGGATGTGGACAGAATGTGAGTAATAGGGTTGCAACGATTTACCACATACTCTTATTAATTTTTTTCATTCAAACTAAATTATTAAGGACAATCTTGAGACAATCAATGGTCGCACACACTGGTATTTCTCGTTATATCTTGAGTTGTCTCAAAGACGCAAAAGTAGATGATGTAGTTTTTATAACCATTTATATGCTATAATTTAAAGTAGGTTAACGATAGGTCGGATTGTTATTCCAAAGAAAGTCAACCGGAATTCGTCATTAGATTCAGAATAGTGTCGAAAAATACAGAGAGTTCCGAGGAAAATTTATGGTATGTCGTGTAATTAAAAAAAAGTATTTGTACCACATGTAAACGTCTGTAGTTTTGCACACTGTCACATTGTCTGTTAGTTTTACATGTTCAGAAGTGAAATTCTGACCCTGGTAAAGCGCTCGTTTATGTCCAATCAGATTAGGCAACTTACGTTGTACAATGTTAAACAGTTAGGACTGTCGCCAATCATTTTTACACAGGCCAAACTGTTCAGTATTTTGATTACCGATTTAATTAACGACTGTGTTGTCAATGGAAAAATTACTAATAATGAAAAAGAACGACCCCGATTCCTAACAAAGTCACTCCAAAATTTTGCTCGACTGCCTACAAATCCGGTTCTCTGTGGTTTTTCAAGATGCATTTTCGGATCATCTGCTACACAGCATGAGACCTAACGGTAAACTTCAATTCACGCATCGTCCGTCACGCTCCAGTGTTAAAATTCTCGCCTAACTAATTCATACAGTTTTAATTATGGACATTTAAAACTGCAAGACAGTGTTTCCTGGATTAAAGTTACGTTTTCAACGATCCCGGTATATGCTCTTACTAACATTTCCCTAGGTTAGTAGTCTTTGGCTTTCGTCCATTCTGAAGAGTAAACCAATTCACCTGTTTAATGTGGTACGTTCGCCTGAATGAACAAAAATTTTCCATTTTCCAAGTGAGTGACAAAAACACATTTCAGTCCTCCGTATTACTCTATCGTTTTTTGTTCTCTTTTGAAACGCTGTATTCAGATTTGGCTGATGTTCTTGCAGTTGAACTTTGTCAACTGTTTCGTAGTTCCTGTGCATTTTTACATCATGCCCCTGTAGAAATGATAAATTGTTTTGTTTAATCTGTAAAAGACGAAGCTACGAAATATCCGCACTACGAACCAGTGACAAAATCAACATGCCGCGTTTGTGCATCAGAATGATCATCGCATTATGTATGTAGAGTATAACAATTGCCTCATCGATTGTAACCAGACGTTTACTAGGCTAGTTACTATTCAAGAGCGTTTTTTTACCAAATCGCAAGTTGGTACAGTACGTTGCAATGTAATTCTTGTCGATTACTGATTTACTGAATTGTGCTGCGATGTCTGGTTGTAGATTGTTAAACTCAGCAATTATCTGGGTACACGTTGTAACCAGTTCCCCATTTTCATTCGTATTTTGCAAGTTTATCTGTTCTCCGGTTTTCCTCTTACATCCCCACCCATACTGTTAAACAGTCATATGTATAGTCAGCCAGATGGTGTTGAACCTTTTAAAAAAACACCAATTAACATCATATAGTATAAACCAACTCGCCCCGACTGATATCTCGAGTCAGATTCCGCACAGCCGGTAATTTCATCAACATCAATGACAGCTTCACATAAATACTATCAGCTGCGAACAGGAAATTGGCAGCCATAAGACAATGGTTGCAAAGTCAGTCCACTGTTGAAGAGACAACCACTTCTGCGACACTGCTGTAGAAAGTAAGGATATAAAACTTGGTTGGGAAACCTTACCGAAAGGGTACATCTCAGAAATAGGAAAGTCTTTACACTCTTTCCGTTAGACACTTCTGTATAATGCAGTCAGATAAAGATGATTGTCTCAACTCAACCAAGTGATCACACTAACTGTACCGGGATGAGTAGGCTGATCAGTCAATCACAGTGTTCAAGATAAGAGTTGAACACAAGGTTTTCTTCAAAAACCATAACAATTAAAACAAGCTGAATTTGACCCAGCTGCAGAGTTGCAGGCATGAAAAATCACAAACTCCATCATGAAGGTGTTATGATTCTTCAGCACATATACACACAGGCCACTTGATCAACGTACACTTGGTGTGTATCAATTACAGTAATGATACAACCTTGTCATCTGTTTCGATAAGTCGTACTACATACTGGAATGAGGATAGCAAGGGTATATGGATTGGGCAAGGCACTAACGAAGTGGTGAGGCGTCACTCAGGTTTTTCAGTCATTCCCAAGAGTGAACGCATAATCACCGATATACAACCAAATGAAAACCAACATTAGAGGGTGGTGATTAACTAATGGGTAGCCAATAAAATCTAACGGTTTAGAGATTCACGACTGAATTGTCGCATTACTGTTACTACTTAATTGAAAATTAGTTTTGGCAGATTTTACGTGTACTAACAAAAACGTCTGAAATATAAAACTTACTCCAACATAACCAACACCACATGGTGCAAGGTACATCTGACACTTGTAGAACCACCCTTGGTGTTGATGTTTTTATTATGTCCCCTGTCTTAGTCAGTTTTGTGTAACCGATAAAACTCATGTGCTTATGTTCTGTGTCTCGGAGTTTTGTTTACAGCCTCTTCGCCATCGATCGCATGTCGTCCCTTAAGCCAA
Source organism: Paragonimus heterotremus (assembly GCA_013368495.1). NCBI lineage: Eukaryota > Metazoa > Platyhelminthes > Trematoda > Plagiorchiida > Troglotrematidae > Paragonimus > Paragonimus heterotremus. The sequence continues at coordinate 20,998 of LUCH01000849.1, read as the reverse complement.
TTGTATCGTTTTAATGATATTTACCTTGTATTTATTAACCAACTTGTTAAAATCGATTAAGCACGTTTCTAGATGTGGCGATGTTTACGGTTGAGTTTGGTTTGATGTTATCATTTCTAGGCGGTTTATTGTAAGTGAAAAATTATCGTAGAGGGAATGCTGTCCAATCCAATACAACTGCTTTGCTCCAGATAGCCTCAATTTGCCGATACCTCACGTACGTACTAAAAACAAAACTGTTATTTTCACATATGACAGCTTACAACCATCCAGTCATTTTCCAGCATCAGCGTATGTTACTTGACTTGGATTTACTCGAGAAAATCTTGTCTGACTAACATGTGTTGTTAGGTTTACAAACACAGTTTGTATGAACAGCGTTACTGGTGTGCTTGCGTGTATTCATTTTCCGTCTGAAGTGGATATATATCCACGACAAATCTACATTAAAGAACTCGTTCGGAACGAGATCGGTGATAACACACGCTTGTTAAGATGCATAAGATTGAATATATCAAACAGATGTATGAGGTACACGAAGTTGAAGATTGCTTTTGCTGAGAACAAGTTAGGCGAAACCTGGAAATAGGTCTATGATTAAAAAAAGTTAGCATATCATCCTTAGCTAACCTGCAAGTTGTTTCCGCTGGCACTTTCTTGAAGAACCAATTATTTGTTTAATGTGTAATATCTTAGCTATACTTATGCCGATATCATATTACAGGTTCCCTTAAAGCCAAAACCTGTTCAACTGTCTGTAATTGTACTTTCTCATTCTGTTATTGAGTTCGAACCACTAGAACAGTATCGTGTTGACTTTCTTGTAGGTGAAATTTACCTCACGCATATAGTGGTCATGAGAAACGGACTATTTACATCATTAGTTAATTCATTGAGATTACTAACTACCACTAACAGTTTCGATTGCATTACTGTGCCATCCTCGGGAATCTCTTTGCAACCAACAAGCCTCCCAGTGACTGACAAACAAAAGATGCAAGCCAGTTGATTTGGAGGCCACGTTAATCGGTTGGTTTGCCGTAACCAATATGTCACCCTTTTCTGCGTTCAAGATAAACAGGGCTGATCCCTTTGAGCAAGACGATGTACCAATGGACATATACACCACAAATCCATGCGTTCATCTCCAACGCACTTCAGTTTTGGAGTTGTGTGTGCATTCGTGACCTCCATCTAGCTGAGACCAAGTAGGGAATGTTCTGAGCTAGGATGAAATTAACTGCGTTATTGTTGAATTGCTTGGCAAAGTATGCCTAAGAGAGATAATAACATTTCGTAAAAGAACGGGCAAGACCTAATTTGCCACGGTAGCCTTTTTCGTTCAAGAACCGTAGCTGATTGCTTAAGAACATAACAATGTGTATATTACATATAGGATCTTCGTCTGACCGTTTGACATTCACGGTTGAGCCCGACTGGATGACGGCGAATCGGAATGCGGACCTCAATTACTCCATAGGTATTAGAGTGCACGGATGTGAGATGATATGTCGTGCGTAGTTTAACTAGTGAATTCGTCTCCAGGAGTGCGTGACAAACGAATCCACTTTTCAGGTTGAACAGGCAACCGTCTATGAGTACGCGACATGTGCGATCAATTGTGAATGATGTTTAACTTGAAATTAACCAATCCCCCTTACTACTCATCAGGAACGTACTTTTGTTGAAAAGCCTTGTGCCTACCCATTTTAATGAATAAGCTTAATTGTCTAACTTCACCGACCGCTCGACAACTGATAAGGAGAGATATGTAATGGTTTAATTCGTACTAAAACCGGAACAGATTACTCACGTTAATTTGCAGAATTTTGGACCAAAAGATGGACGGGGTCACCTGATATCACTAGGTCGTCGTGGGCCAGATATACGTGTCCCTCAGGCTGTTTACTTACCACACATTTTGCTTATGTGCGCTTGAGTTTCGAGGTAGATCGCCAAGATAGTTTTCTGAATACATAACGGAACCCAGCAAAGGACAATCAATTGATCTGAAATAGTTTCGCTGTTTGAGAATATAAAATTTCCGGTATCTCGTGATGTGTAACTGTGGATGGTACGACTAGTCATAGAATGATGTATAGTTAGTGAAGGTCACCTCAGCAATCCATACGGAGAAGTAAACAGACGTTGGTAGGAACACGGCCAGAGAATGACAAGATGTGTATGCGCTATATATCTAGTCGTTACAAGCTTAGTTCAACAGTGCATACAATCGCGCCTATCTTCTAACAAACTGGTCAGACTGAAATAACGTGCAGACTGTTGTATGCCTTCCTTTTCCAAATATCAGGAAATAGGTCGTTTCAGTTAATCAGTCTAACACAAAATCTCCTCCGTACATCCGGCAAATTTAAACCATACATCACACTACTATTTATGCCACCCAACCTTGTACAACTTAGAATGAATGAACAATTAACGACTTTCAATCAGAAATACTTGTATTTGCCAGGCATTCTTAAACAAGCAGTCAAATTCTGAACTACACAAGACACATCAATCCATGAGGAAAATCACGTTGATTCTAGTGGTACGTGCATAAATTATACATCACTCGAACCTGGTCGCAGCTGACGTACTTCAATATACTTTCCAATCATGTCAATAGCGCAATGGTGAATACATCTTACGAAGGCGTGGTGGGTATATGAATTCTGGTTGAGACAAGGATATGCACTTCTGATAAGTTATGACGAGAACAAAACTCAAATATGGTGCTTCTTTTCGAAATGGGTTGACTGAAATATCTAACAGAATGCGCCAGCTGCGATCAATTGTGAATGAGATCTCATTTTTATAAGATACAATCCCTTACTACAAACTAAAGATATGTAATCTCAGCTGCTGTTGTCCTGCAGGCCTACGTTTCGAACCGCCACAAACCACCCCAATACAAAGAGGTCGAATTAATCGATCAAGTATTCAGGCGAAACTTTCCAACGACATCGATTGTTGTAGTACCCCCATAGGAGTAGGACCTTGTGTGCAAATACAATTTTCGTTTACGTAGTTTACTTCTACCGAGGGACCCCCAGTAATTCTGGTGAGAAATGCGTTTTAACATGTGGCAAAAGATCAACGTAATAAACCAAGTACTAACGGAAGCATTCCGTACATTTAAAATGTCCATCAGTGTACAACCTAAACGTTTGTACATGCTTGCCTGAACTCAACTGATTACCACAAAATCTTGATATTGTTAGTCATATTAGGGTTGAGTGAATAATCTCTATATATGTAATCGGAGAAGCAAAGGAAAGAACTTGAAAAGACACTAGTAAGCTTACAATTCAGTGAAACCTGCTCAAAACCTGAAATTAGAGAGGTTGCTTAGTCATTTGCAAGATAAACGTAACACTAAAAATACTCATACATCAAACTTGGATTTCACTCGAGTTTCGCCTGTCTAACACCCCAAAACGAATATACTAGTTGGACCGAAACATGCGAAACGCCGTTCCTTATTTTTGCCTAGTACAGATGATGCAGTAATGGGCGAAAACTCAACTAACAAATCCAGATGGTAATTAGATCGAGATAATAATTACGCCACATAATTCTTATGTGCACGCATGTTTGTATAAAGTAATACATGGTATTAAGCAGGACTTTATCACAATGTGGATTTTCATTCCACTCAAAGTTAGCAGCGTCTCAATAATTGACAAAAATTTCAAACGCTTTCGCTGTTTTGTTTAACAAAGTTTTACACAAAAATCGAACAGTACTCGAAAATGATAACGAAGTTCGCATTCCGGTAGATATTTCATCCAGCTCCTTTCGATAAACCAATCAGACGGAACATTCGCTCTGATTAAAGCCCATCAGTACTGCGTAACCAGGCTTTCAGTAGGTATTCCGGTCAACCACTCTGTCATTGATCTTACTGTAACCACGGCTTATTCCTCATGGTTGTCAGCATCCGCTACAGATTAGACTGTCGAAAGTCTGCGCTAAAACATCACCACACGTGACTTATGCTGCACCAGTTGTGGCTTCGCTCACACACATCATGAATCCAGCGTAAACCCAAGGGAATGTTACCAGGATACGTGTGAGTGAGACCTTTGTGCCCAGTTAATCAGTGGTGGGTAGTCAACTGATTGATTAGCACGAAATGGAAACCTCTATTTCAACAAATAAACAGACAGACTCCAACGATAAGATCTATACTGAGAGGGAAAATATTGGAAGTATAACGTAAGAAACAGTTCACCATACGATTGCACGTTAGTGAACTTCAGAGGGGACAAGAAGGAGAAACAAAATTCGAGGTTGGACTGGAAGAAAACAGAAAAAACATTCTTTAAACAACACGTCGAAAAATCTGAAGAATTGAAAGGTAGATGGCCACAGACACCCAGGTTTCTAAATACGGGAGCAAGTGTGTTCCAAACGACGGTGGTCAATATTAACAAGAAAAAACGGATAGGACTGACATGGCTTACTTTAGTATAGCGTACTCCTTGTCTCTCCGCCGACGGTGTACTGGGAAGGTTGATGACCTCTTAATCCGAGACGTCCGGCATATTCGTGGCCACACATATCGCAACGCCAGGTAGTCATGTCACCACGACCTATGGCATCGATGGTTCCCTTGTGTACCACGCACTTTACTTCACGGTCGTGCAAAAATCGTTCAGTGAACATTTGAAGGTCAGTCCGGATCTTAGTCCCCAAGATCATCCGGCTCGAAGCCAAGTCATCCCAAGGTCTGATATTGAGATTACAATGCGGAAGACTTACCTGAATAACATCCTGGTATATCATTTTTGGACCACCAAGATTTCGTTTGCCTGATTTCACCTGACCGTAAAGCAGCTGCTTTTGAATACGGTCATTGTCCATCCGACGGACGTAACCTAGACAGCGAAGCAGATTGAGCATCAACATGGCTCCAAGCTCGTCTGTGTCCGCTGGCCGCAGTATCTCAGTGTTCGGAAACATGTTCACCCACCGTATACCCAAAATACGTCTTAGACATTGCTAACGGGAACCGCTCAGATAGTGCAAGTCTCATTGACGCAGTTTACAACTTTTATCGCCTTAGAATAGTATTAAGAGATAGACAAACAGCCCGATGGTCATCTTCAGGCTGTGGTTCTTCCAGACACGTCTTTCAAGATGTCTGAAAACAGAAATGGTCTTCGTCACAAGAGCCCACAACTGGCGTCCCGTGGACAAATCTGTCGACAGATTGCTACTCAATTGGCAAAAGTCTGCGCATCTATCAACAATGTCTTTATTAATGCGAAGTTCATGTGCATGTGCAGGGACATCACCTCCACCCGGAGAAAGCTGAAAGAGAAAATGTCCTACCTGTGTTGATATCCAACCCAAGCCTGCATGCCGTGGTCGTAAAAGCCGTGATCAGTGGTTTAAATTCATTTCCACTATGTGCAAACAGTGCGCTGTCATTTGAGAGCATAAAGCATACGCATCGTTGAGTTGTGTAGCTTGGGACGCCGAAACGTCGAATATTCAGTTGGCGTTCATCCGGGAGGTACTCAACGTCAACACCGTCCATCGAATCCATACAGTGACAAACTGAATTATCGTACACACATGCTCAACCACATTCCTTTCTGTCTACTGATCAGATTGCCAGATCATTCTGCTTGAGGACATAACAACCGTCCCATTAACTATAATCGATATCCCAATGTTTAGGACTCTTCTTCAAATGCAAATCTTAAATTCATTGAACTTGTCAAGTGGCATTTTCATCTCGACCACCATAATTTAACCTTAAAATCATATGGGAAAGTAAAACCTAAACTCATTTTTGGATGCTGTTCCCTTTATATGGACCAAAAACCTTTAGTAATTGCAAGTGCTACTTTACATGTAACATGTTTCTATAGAATAAAAACTGTCCACCCACATAACAAGGTAACACTATTATTAAACTTCAAGTAACGGTCAAGTCGGGTTAATCAAATGATATGAATGTGATCGTCAGTGATCATCGTGAACAACACAATGGTGATCGGGAAACGTTAATCACGAGATAAGAGCACTAGACATTAATGTTTACTAGTAATCACATTCATTCCCGTTACACAAAGCTGAGCGATGTTTCACGAAGTTGATTATGAAGTTGACGGCGAAGGATAAAATGTTTCTATATGGGTTTATGCAACTGCTGACATGTTTGCTAAATTTCCCTTATCTTTCTGAAACTGATGAGTGATTTTCCTGCAGTCTGTTGTTATTGTCTATTGGCAGGAGGCTAATTTGTTGAAGCTTACGGTGTTTGTCTGATCACAAGTTGCTAAACTATACCATGGGATTCCTGAGGTCTGAGTAGTAACTCGTCCCGTATTTTTTCAAGTACTGTGCAATTTCATTTGTCTTTAGTTTCTTCCGTTCTACATTCTGACTCTTACTGTTGGAATGTCATGTTCGTCTAACTGAGGTGACGGTCTCTTTGTTGAACACTTTCTTTGACTTCAGTTCATTTCAATACTAACAATAGACGACAAATGTCGTGTGGTGTTAACATTTAGTTTACTCTCTTCAGTCACAAACATAAAACAATAGAATATATGGGACTGTTGACTCGCACGGTTTGTCTACCCTGGAACTGATAACTTCGTGGTAAATGAAATGGGCTGGTCACTAGACCAGAGGTGTGAAAACCATTGATTACCTGGTTGGTAACGGCATCATTCAATCGGTGGTTCTTCAGGTCCAGCAGGAGATTGGAATATAAGAGGAAGTCAGCACCAGTGATAGCTCTAGGGATGTCAGCTATTGTGAATATCCACGGAAATGAACGTCGAAGTCCGATGTTTAGCGTCAAAGACTTTTGTCCATGTATGTTGATTACCGTATTATTGGTGGTAGTCAGGACAAGTTTCTTGTTCACTTGTGTCTTCTCACGTGGAGTAGGTGGTATGACGCTGATCTCTGCTCCGGAGTCTACCAAAAATATTTGATTGGTGGTGCGGTCACTGATGAATACACGGCGACAAGGTGATGCAGTGTCAGATGCAGTCGTTGCCATTACTGACTGGCCTGACAGTTTCCACTGGCATGGCGGAATGCATTTACGAGCCTTGGTTCCGAACGTGATGTGATGCCAACAGAGGTCACGGTGACAACTGTTAGAACGCTGTGTCTCACGTGCTGGAGAGCGTGTAGGGCGGTGACGACTGTGGCTAGGGTTTCGCGATGCTTGATTTAACTGAAGCTTTTCCAAGTTGTTATTTAGCAGCTCGATTTGGCGGCAGAGGATGTGCGTTAAGGAATCTTGTGGTGTTGTAACAACCGAATTGACTTGTGGAGTGCTGGGAATGCTGATGATCTCGTCCGCGAGGTCAGCTAATTCCTACAAAGGCATCTCCTCTCGAGAAAGTAAGATGGTGCGAACGAAAGTTGGAACACGCTGTAGAAATAGTTGACGAAATAGTGCTTCGTCCATGGACCGTCCGTCCAGTATTTGTAGCAAACGTAGCAGAAGTTGAGATGGTTTTCAATCACCGAGTTCCTCGCCACTGATCAGTTGTTCGAGCCGCGTTGGTTCAGATTGTATGATGCGCTTCACTAGTGTAGCTTTGAGATGCTCGTTAGGCTCTGACGGATGCGGATTCAT